>PDGT01000051.1:2662270-2740801 GCA_003671415.1 Megathymus violae
ATATATATTACAATTGGTCTATGTTAATTTCTCAAATAGTTTTTTTTTAATTTTTTTTCCGAATATTCTTCAGCTATTTTTTGCTATACGTATTTATATTGTTAAAAAACACGCTGTGTATATGCTTATGTATCTGTACTATTACTTGTTATAAGAAATGGAATATTATTTTACTTATTGAATCAAAAGCAAAAGTAAATTGTCATGTCCAAGCCAATAACTTATAACGAGAGCAGTATAAGTAATTCTAACTGAAAAAACAGTGTAGTTATAAAATATTTAAACGTACTTAAATTTGAAATCAACGCCTGTTTCCTATAACACAGCAAATTTCTTCTAACGTTAAGTTAAAAAAAGTAATTGTAGTTGGCTCTGTATCGTCAGATTCTTTACAAACTGTTTGATAAATACATGACTTTGGTATCGAAGTAACTATAGCGCTTCGTTATCAATTACATTTTAAATTATGTTAGTCTAATTTTATTTGACCTCCAAGTCAGCAACTTATATTCTTAAGTTTCCCTACTAATCAATACATACTTACTCGCTTTCGTGCAGTTTATTATTAATTATACAGGAGCAATCGCTACATTTTTAGTTTTATTCTACCCTAAATTATAGACTAACAATACACTGTCAAATATGAAATGCATTCAAATAACCATTAATAAACTTATAAATAAATACGAAGACACTACTACATACATATTATACGATACAAAGATTCTCTTCACGGTTGGCATAGAAAACACATGCAAATAAGGCTTTCAAAGTACCAGAGTACAAGAAAATACTTGTCAAAACAAATCAAGTAAAATTCATTGCCTGCCCTTGTATGAACAGATTTCCTCCCTCTACTCTAATTTCACAAAAAACCTCAATGTCGACCATATTAATGCGCAAAGTATACCTGCACATTACTCTGACCTTCTGGCATCTTTTAGTAATTCTCACCTTGATGCGGTACTAATATCGGAAACCTTTATAAAGCCTAGTCTTCTTTCCTCCCAGTTCGCGCTGCCAGGATATATCCTTATCTGTAATGACAAACCAGGTAAAGGTGGTGGGGGTGTGGCTATTTATCTCAGAGCTGATTTGCCTCATAAAGTACTAAGCGCTTCACCCTCACTGTACACAGAAGCACACGAGTATCTGTTTATAGAAGTCTTAGTAAACAGCAGCAAAGTATTATTGGGCATCTTGTACAATCCCAACATCAATATCGACTATTTTAATACATTGGATAGTCTCTTGGCGGTTCTTTATCATATTTTTATCACCTCATTCTGATGGGAGATTTTAACACGTGTTTGATAAAAAATAATTCACGAGCCTCTAAGGTTCTATTCTTCCTAGATTCTTACAATCTCTCTGTCTTATTTCTTTCCCCAACTCATCATTTCCCCAAATGTACCCCATCCCTTCTGGACCTTATAATCGTTTCTGTTCCTGGTAACATCGATATACATGTCCAACTCACTTCATGTTTCTCTTATCATGATATGGTTTATCTTTCTTACCGTATTCGCTATTAGTAGTTACAAGGGAATTGATTTGGAGGAGGCCAGTGCTATAGACTAGTCATCGCTACGGTACCACTATTGTTGAAAAAGTGAGTGTCTTGAATAACCGGATAATAAACTTATATGATGCGCATGCCCCCGTGAGACAAATTAAAATTAAACATATTCCAGCACCATGGCTTACACCTGATCTTGAAGCACTTATGGGTCGTAAGGATAAATCTAAGCGTAAATATAAACGATGTCCTCCTGAAAAGAACTTAAAACTTTATAAATAACTACGTAATCGCTGTAATCGGATGTGCAGAGATGCAAAAAGACGTCACTTTCATGATTCCCTTGTCAATATAGCTCCACCGTGATTTGGAAATTTTTAAAATCAGTAGGGATAGGTAAAATTCATGCCATCGTTGGCAAAGACATTGATTTAAATAGTACGAATAAATACTTTTCTTCGCCTGTTGCCTATATAAATCAGATGTCCAAAAACAACACCATAAGTTATTTACATAACTTAACTAAACCTTCGTGTCAACCATTTAATCTGGCGGCAGTTACGACAAAAGATGTTAAAAAGTCCATTACTTCTACTGTGGTCGGGAATGGCAATTTGTGCTCGAAAATAATCTTTCTAATCCTTCCCGATATCCTTCCCATTATCACCCACATTATCAACTATTCTTTATCCACCTGTACGTTCCCTACTGATTGGAAACGATCGCATATTATTTCACTACCGAAGATTGCGAAGCCTATCTAATTATCCGATTTCCGCTCTATCTCTATATTACCATTTTTGTCTAAAGTACTCGAGCACATTTTCTATAAGCAACTCTCTTTGTTTCTTTATAATAATTCTGTCCTTAGTCCCTACCAGTTTGGTTTCCAACCTGGTCATAACACGGTAATTGAGAAAAAATGTCTAACTTTGCTTGTGCTGTTAGACTTTAGCAGTGCATTTACAATACTTTCGTCGACTTCGATATCCTTATTGGGATACTTAATTCCATTAATGTCTCATCTTCTGCCATTTCTTGGTTTGATTCTTATTTTGAAGGTCGCTCGCAGTGTCCGCCATTATGACTTGTTTTCTAGATGGTATGATGTTTCTGCTGGCGTGCCTCAAGGTGGTGTTCTCTCTCCGTTACTCTTCTCTATTTTTATAAACACCGTTACTAAAGTTATTGAATCCAACTTCCATTTCTATGCAGACGATCTACAAGTGTATCGCAATTTATTTGGCGGCTGACGCCAGTACTGCCATAGCTAAAATAACCGTCGACTTGGATAGATACAATGATTGGGCTAGATTTTTCGGAATACTGTTAAACCCAAATAAATCTTAAGCTATTATAATTGGTAGCAAACACATTCGGAACGCTCTTTAGATTTCCAGAAGTTGCCGCTGTTATGTATCAACAATACTCTGATCCCCTACTCAGATACAGTGAAAAATCGTGACGTTGTCTTTGACACCAACCTCTCATGGTGCGCTCCTGTAAAAGATATCAGCCGTAAAGTGCATTTCACTATGCATTCGCTAAAATGCCTTCAAAATGTCATGCCCTTTAACACTAAAATCACGCTATCACTTGCACTTGTTCAACCTATATTAGATTACGCTGACGCTTGCTACTTGGATACCAATGAGAAGAACTTACATGAACTTGAGCGCTTGTAAAATCTCTGTATTAGATATATTTTTGATTTGCAAAAATTTGATATCTCATTAAATAATCTCCCATTTTCACATACATCTCAGGTGGCTCCCAATTAACTTTCGCAGGAATAGTAGGGTCCTATGTCTCCTGTACAAAATTCTTCATAATCCAACTTCACCTATGTATTCACGACACCGCTTTTCATGCGTTCCTTGCAGAATACATCGTAAATCACTTCCTATTCCCATTCCTTCTCTGTTCACGCAGTAAGACTCTGGAATTCATTACTGTTCTACATTCGTGAGTGTAAAACAATATCTACTTTGAAATTTAAAATTAAACAACACTATATTTCCCTCTCCTAAGTCGTTTCCAACGGTTTCATTATATATTAAAATAAAATAATAATTGTCACAAATGATTTTCTTCCTTATATACTATATTTCTTTATATATTTGTTCCCTATATATATACGAGGATTTTATATATTAGATATACATGCACGTAATGTGCAAGTCAATTTACCTCTCTTAGTATTATTTAAATCCAAAGTCTGCTGGAAGAAAGTTTTACATTAATGTAAGTTAATATCGTGTACATGAAACAAATAAATAAAAATTATTGAATAATTTTTATTAATTGAAATCTAAACTTAATATAACCAACTTCTTACTTATAAATACCCACTTGTCATACGGCCTATTTCCCCAGATGTGAGCAGCAGAGTTCACCAGCCACGTGAAGTGCAATGTGAGCGTGTATCTCAGGATTGAGGCCACGTACCACGAAGACCAAGGATTCTCGTTCCAGAAAGCCACGGGTATGTAAGAAGGCACGAAGAAACATAGTAATGGCATCACCACGAGGTATGTTCTGAAAATAAATGATATAATAGAATAAGTAAAGATTAGACTAGTTTTTTTATATATGCACCGTACCTTAATAAATAGTAAATACATCTGACACAATTGCTACTCGTTACCTCCAGGCGTTATAAAAATAAATTTGTGCAGAAGTTATCGAGATTATTACATTGAGATAAATAAAAAAAAGTATATGTACAATGTAGTCATATCGTTTGCAGAGTAAGTCAATTTACATTAATGATACACAAATAATATGAACTTTTTCGAGCTGTACTATAATCGAGTTAATTTGTTTTCTATAATTTATTACGGTTTTTGTCCACTCAATTTCTTTAATATATTAAGTGTCATTTGTTTATTTTGTGCCTCAGTTTTTAGTATTTTTTTCAATGTAAGCTTACCCGTTATTTCGATAACTAAGCCTGCCTCCGATAAAAATATTTAATGTATTAATTTATCCAAATTTGTTTCATTATTAGGATAGATTACATATTAGGTTGGGGAGAAAGTCTTTTCGCATTTTTTATGAAAATTCAAAACATTTTTTAATAAACTTTTTTTAAATTTAACTAAAGTATATAAGTACCATTTTGTTCGATAACTTTTTGCCATCTTGAGGATAGGGACATGATCCCATTGCTATAGAAATTCTGGGGTTTCTGATCAAAGAACTGCGTCAAGTAGTTTTGGCAGTCTTCACGTGATGTTAACCTGATACTGCCTAAAGAATTCTGAAGAGACCGAAACAGGTAGAAATCTGAAGGTGCAAGGTCCAGGCTATACGGTAGATGCATCATCATCTCCCATCCAAAGTCTCTTCGTTTTTGCTGAATCGCCAAAAATGTGTGAGGTCTAGCGTTATCATGATGAAAAGTCACACCCCTTCTGTTGACTAATTCCGGCCGCTTTCTCTCAACTTCTTGCTTTAATCTCATCAGTTGTTTGCAGTAGAGTTCAGAATCGATGGTCCTGCCTGGCGGTAGCAGCGCGTAATGAATAATGCCCTTCCAATCCCACCATACACACAGCATCACCTTGTTGCGAGTTAACCCACCCAAGTTTCGCCACAGTCTGTGAAGCCTGGCCGGCCTTTGACCACGACCTCTTTCGCACGTTCTTGTCGTGTACTATGTGTGTGCTATGTTGTGTACATTAGTATGAAAGATACATTTATTACATAGAGCATTGTACTCAAACATAATAACAGAAAAGTAAACAATCGACGCAGAAAGTCGAAATCTGACCCAACCATTAAATGACGTTGTGCTTCCAATTTTTTTACTGGTTACACTAAAAATCTGTTCACAAACAGAGAAGAAAGGGGTACAAAACGTGTTTATTCGTGTATATATAAAGAAAATTATGACGATTCCGCCAACCCTAAGGCAAAACACGCCAAGAGCTTTGTCAGAAACGCTTTTTATTATATGTGAATGTATGTGTTACATTACGATGATGAATATTCGTAAAATAACTCTTTTAAAAGTAATTATTAGGAGTGTTTGACGTATATATCACGGAAAATATTACGCCCGCTGTAATTTGTCTAATTGACCCTATAAATTATTAATAATTTTAAAACAAATAATGCGTAAGCGGCTCTACATATATCGTCGTATTAACCTTACGTGGATGTAGTTAATTAATAATCATAGTTATAATTATATTTTAATTTTCTAGGTATACATTAAAATTAATATTTTTATATCCTTTTATTTCGTTATAAATCAAGTGTAACTTTAAATGTTTAAAACGATTCAGTATTAAATTTTAAAAAAAGTATGATGATAGACAGACATATAGTAACTCTATAAGATTTCATTCATAAATTGGACACATTTATAAATAAGCTACAAAAGCCTAAGAAATATCACTACATAGTATAATATAGTCTGTCTGTTAGAATGCGATAACCTAAAAACATTTGCACGGATTCTACATAGAATATTATAAGTATTAGAGCGATAGTTTTATTTATTATATGGAGTTAATTTGTAATAAATAAAATACCTGATAAAAACTAATTATTTGTGATCGTATGAGTCATGTTTCCAAGCAAAGCGGGTGATTTACGTTACAGAGAAATACGTAACAGCCTACATTTTCAGATACTGGAATTACATTGGCATTACACAAAACTAACTTTTTTTGGAACATTACGATGGGATCTTTCTCCAAGTCGGACATGTCAACAGACGCTCCTTTCTCGAACACCTCCTTATGTTTGCGCACCATCAGCCAGCCCATGTGCGAAAAGAAAAAGCCTCGTTTCGCGTTGTGCGGGTCGGCGTCTGTTTCCGTAAACTTGTGATGGACTCTGTAAAACAAATTATCAATATTATGCAATCAAATGATAAGACTTAATGCTGGTGATTAACAGTTCTTATTTTTTATGGAAAAACCGAAAATTAGCAAATCTCTGCCCAACCCATATCCCTCCTGTTTATAGAGCAAGCACCCCACTAAACAATGGGCGATGCTATCATCTTTCTTTTTAGAAGTCACTGAGCTCAGTACCATCCAGTTTAATCTCAGCGGTACTCATGCCATGTCCGAGGATCTTTTACTTGGTTGGATAGTGACCACCGTTCTTTTAAATTCAACCGAGAATCGTTTGTAACATGTTTTACTTATTCAATTCAAAAGGTAGTAAGAGCTTCTCCGCTGCCAATTTCAATGGTAATGCATTCGTAATATTGCTAAATATGCAGATAGCAACGGGAATGAGTGAAACGCATACAAGCCGGTTACAACAATATTGCTTTATAATTAAATTGGTGAATAAACTACGCACATATACGTACATGTAAGTTATACGTACATACGTACATTCATACATACATAAGAGATACCTTTAGCGTTGAAGACACGAATCGACGGCGATGACGACAGGCAATATGCTCGTTTATGGACAATTTTATAATAATACAGATTATAATAATACCAAAAAATGGCTATTGGCATTAAAAATATTGACTTTAATTTAATTGTTATTTAATTCATCATATTTTATTTTCAACGGACGTCTTAGTCCCAAGTCTTAAACGAATGACCGTATATTGTGTACGTCAATCAACTAGGCCAGCCCTGCATCATATCGCTCGAAGTATGTCATATTAGAAATAATATTAGAAGCAAACATAAGATTTTACCTGTGGTCCCGCACCCACTCGTATATATGATTTTGAAAGGCCATGGTTTGCATAACTGCTAAGAAGAGTCTCAAAGGCCAGCGAGCCTTGTACGCCCGATGTGCCCACAGTCTGTGTGCTCCCGCGGTCACGCCCATTGCAGATAACGCCGAGAACAGATACGCTGAAAATACAGAGAATGTGTTCATTGTAATTCATAGATTTTTGATATGTATTCGTTATACTAGATATCTTATCTTATTACTTGATTTTACTTACATACAAAAGAAAATTCATACATAAAACTTGATACATAAAACTTTTCTGTCCAAGATGAATTCACGAATAATACAAGTAATTGAAACATGATAATTGATAAAGATAACTAACTACATATGTAGAGCATGAGTAATCCGCCTTCATTTCGGTTCAGGAAACATACGCCTATCGTTAGGAAATAGCAACCGTACCATTTGCTTAAGGAATGGATTTCTGTATTTCTGTGAATTTATTAGAAACATATTAATTTATTATAATATTTGCAGTCAAATAGTCTAAAACACCTATATTAACATTTTTTTCTAATCCTGCGGGAACAAATTTTTTTCCCGGGATACCAAGTAGCATGTGGTTTTAGCGTGATACGTGATAAAATAAACAGCCAAAAATTCCAAAAAAATATCTTTAGACCTGATTACCGATAACAAAGCTTGTAAAAATTTTGTACACCGTTACAATTTTACAACTTATAATAATATTTAGTATATATTAAATGTAACGTACCAAATATCACCGTTCCTATTTTGACTCTGCCCATGAAAACTAAATATATTGCGTAAATACTAGCAACGTGAAGATACACGAACGCCAAGACGTTCCTCCATACTATTTGCCATCTGTAACATTCAACAACTACATTGAGATAATTAGTCTGCGATACTGTGTTTAATACTAACAGCAAACCAGCAGACAGTTTGTGTGATAGTAAATGATAACCGCCAACCGCACATCTGCTACGTCAGCAGCGTTGCCAGCCAAGAAGGAATCGGGTTATGATCATCCATCCTAAAGCCCAAGTCAATCTCCCTTGGGCGCGATGCACCCTTTTGAACAACAGACGAGACTATGGTGTACAGCCTCTCCTGTTAGAGGTCACCGGTGTCTGTACTACATAGTTAATCCCGATGGTACTAGCTTGCATTCTAGGTTTATTTGGTAACCTGGCTAGCTACCATTCTCCTTCTGGAACCAACCGTGAAGTGTTTTTACTGGTTTCAGTTGCAGTGTCAGAGAGTCGGTAAATAAGCGACGTCCTTGTCGGCAACGCGTCCATGACAGCTTTGGCGTTAGAGAGTTTATGGGCTTGGAGCAGCTTGCTGACAAAATAAATAAATGGCTTAAGAGCCAGTACTTTCTTTCGTTCTTCTTTTCTCTTGGCCGACAACGTATGAGTGATACATTTAGTGTTACTAATGTCTATGGTCGTGACCACTTACCATCAGGTGGCTCATCTGCACGTTTGTCGGGGATTTATATTAAAAAAAATAAAAAATGGCAATTCAGATAATAGACCTAGTCCTTAGTAGTTTTTAAGAGGCTTAATATTATTTTAGAACTTTGACGATCACATTTTAGTGATTTCACTGAGCGAAGTTTTTAGAAATCAATTCTCGGCAGGCGCATGTACCTGACAGACAATATGCAAATCGCAATTTCTTGAACAAAAAGGAATTCAGGACTATATTGTTGATGTATAATATCTACTGAAAAACAATAATATACTTGTCCGATTTTGTTGTGTGTTATTCTCAGAGATTCGATATTTTCATAAAACAACACGATCCCCACTTATATATATAAGTATGAGTTTTACAATTATAATTTGTGAATATAGCATAATAATTTACATATAACTTAAAAAATATCTTACTCGTAGTCCCGCCTTTTCCCATGTGTGATTAGCATTGGCATATCTTCATTTTCGATGCTCTTTATTTTGTGTGATTTGGAGCAAAGCAAAGACGAGGCGGTAGCCATGTTTCATTAAAAACTTCGCAATTCCCTGTAACAAATAATACCCAATTTCAATAAGTCAACAGACGGAAGTGACAATGGTGGTCGGAACAATGACCTGGCAATGAATTTATTTAGTTAACATAACGGAAATGAATCAGAAATTAAAATATTTTTTGAAAATTTCATCCTAGGTGGGTTGTGACAGATATCGTGGCCAAAATATATTTTTTGCAAGAATTTTTTCACTCTCTTAATTAACCATGAGACTAATAAATAAATTAATGTAATATGTGTCCTATTTGTAAGATAAACTCTGGGGTAAACTATAAGAAACTTTTTGTCCCGGAAAATGCATATCACTCTGGATGTTTAGAGCAGTTCATAACAGGAATTCACAAACAATAAAGGATAAGGAATAATTGATACGAATGAGTAAGTATTTTGGGTTGTAGGATTCGAAATATATTTTTCGAAGTGAAGGCGAGTAGGATAAAGTCTATAAGAATCACTATTTATTCAGATATTATGTAATTATATTTAATAGAAGTAACAGATGACGCAGAAATTTAGTGCATTTTTTTATTTATAATCCTAAGGCACTTTATTATTTATAATGATTACTATAAATTATTTAAATATTACGTACGATTCTGAAAAAGTAAAAAAATCGTTTAAATTTAAAATTTCCATTCTAATTATGTACATATATCAACGTGAAATTAAAACCATTTCGTAAGAACGAGTTAGCCTCTTATAACTTTAATATCAATTATTTCACAACTTCACTTTGTCAGTCCCGGATTTTCAATTTTTTTTAGGCGGGGCAAGTTTTCATGGCAATTTTTATGCCGCCCCCGCCCACTTATATTTATTTTTACCTTTATCATCTTTATAATTTCAGCTACTTGTACTATAATTTATTCTGTGGTCGAAGTTAAGTGAATGAAGAGTTGTCCATTCGTCTGTAAAATGTGAATTTGGCCGCCCTCTGAACTTGCCACCCGGGGCATGGGCGCCGGCTTGCCCCCCCATAGATCCGGGGCTGCACTTTGTACACCGACTGACGCAGCCGCGAATAGTTGGTTATTAATTACGGCTACTGCCTGACGAGAGACGTCAAATAGAATGAATTACATTACAATAGACTTTATTTGTATATACAAAGGAAAATGCAAAATCTTTAGTACGTGCTCTTAGTTCTCGATGAGAGCTCTTTAGCTATAAACTAAAAATTTTGACAATAATGCTTATTGTGACGGAGAGAATAAAATCGCGGCTTTCAAATTCAAAAATTATTATTTTATACCAGTCAAATGTATGCATATTTATGCGAAATTTTTTGGTAATTTAAAATCTATCAAAACTATGTCCTAATTAAAAAGGTAAGGAATGAATTTTGTTGTTACATATTGTATGGTAGCTAAAACACCGCGCATATGTTTATACGCATACTTACTTCAAGGCAAATATAGATTCTTAAATTCTTAAAGATTCTTAAATTTACGTTTATTTGTTTTAAAAACTTCTTCCATTTAGTCATGTCATTAAAAACAATTCTCGTTAAAAATCGATTTATTTAAAATAAATTGAACACGAAATCGATTTCGAAAAGTCTATTTACAATATTTCACGGAGTTTGATTTACAAGCGTATAATTTTTAAATCTACATTTCATTTAAATGGAGTATAAAAATTGTATTGGTAGATATATCGATAACATCAAAGTTTTCACAAAAATTGGTTTTAAAGGGGTGGCTACGACTATGTCCATGACCTTGACACAAGTACCGTCATGGTTAGGTACACTGGGTGGTATAGATCCCAAGGTTCTTCGACTGAAGATACTGAGTCCCATTACCTCGTCCGTTGTTCAGCATGGTGCACCAATACAAGCACAATAACACCAACAAATCCGATATAAATAAATAGAAGAAAAATCGATTTGTTGTGAATCATTAAGTAAATTATTTTAATAACCGCTTATGAAAACTTTCTTTACAAACTCTATTATAATGACATGGGTATAAAAAGCTTTATATGACGATAATGATTGATTTATTATGTTTATGTTCAAAATAACAAAGTGTAGAAGAAGTCTTTGTCTACCTAGTTTCTACCCATTAGTGGTCTACTGGAGAGCATGGCTATCTTTTCTTAGTTAATAAAACCTACAGCGTATTCCACCACGCTTTTCCAGTATGGATTTAAGGAGCGATTACTACTCGTGCAATTACCGACTGCGATCAAAGTTGTTTTCCTCGGTCTTCCACTTAATATTGAGACAGGCAGTCGGGGTGTGAGGCCTTTGATAATGAGGGCTAATAACTGTAGTGAGTACCCAAGCATATCCGAAGTTCTCCGTTCTTACGTTTTCGATTGTATTTAAAGTTTCAAAATTATCAATTGGCAATTGCGAATCTCTGACTTTAAATCTAATCTATGTGAGAGGAGACACGACATTCTATAAGTATGGCCCAGACACTATTTCAAATTTATTGACTTCAGTTTTATCTTTAAAATGCGAAGCTAGGACATCTAAACATATGCACACAAAAGGAAAATAAACAAAAAAGAGAAACAACTAAGTCACGACAAATGAGTGCCGGAAATGGTAGTCCAGTCAATAATTAACAACAGCCTTTGTACTGGGACCTATTATATTTCGATTAAGTAAAGTGTTACGTGCAAAGAACTTTCTCCACCATTAACATTTAAGCAAGTACATCGATCTCTACTTATTTATTAAAGTCTTTTGTTGTTTGTATGCCTCAAGGCCTAACAGTACATAAAAAAGATATAGGAACAAGTCCGAATACAATGGACAGCCTTATCGATTAAAATCGGTTTCTTCCAGGCAACCCAGAGAAAATAGAGTCTAAATGTCAATTGGCATATTTATAACTTATATTATATTATAGGTCATTAGAAGTTAATTATTAATATTTGTTGTTTCTCGAGTTTTTCCCGGGAACGTATATTTTCCGCGGAATCGGTAGATACCAATAATAAAATTGTAAGTGAACTTACCTGCAATTATTATTAATTAAATAGTTATGTTATCGTGACGTTTGTAATATTTATGCAATGGCATATTAGTAATTTATGTTATGAGATAATCTGAGATTATTTTTATCCCGAATCATTGACCTTTTAAAATTTAAAATATTTTGAATATTTGACCTTTTAAAATAAAAGTTAACATGGAAATTCTGTTAAAATTACAGAAATTAAAATTTTAAGAGCCTGGTTGCAGCTGTTATATTAGATTAATATTTAGGTTTTGTGAAACGAAGTGAGAACGGATCATTAATAATGACAATATCATTTATTTCACAGCCTCACTTTCAACGCTAACTGACGCAGTTATGAATAGTTTTATATAATTTACACTATCGTTAGCTGATAAGAACGAGAGCGTCATAAAGTGGAACTAATAATATTTTCGAGCATGTCAGGCTTCATCTACACTGCCAAGCAAACGTTTGAGATCGCTAACAAGAAACGAGTGCTAACTCTAAATATTCGAAAAGTACCTACTGGGGATAAATAAAATTTGCGCACCGGCTTATTCTGTTGCTTATAAGGTCTTATTTCTTTGTATATTTGTCATGAAAGGATAAACAACCAATGTCTATCTAATAGAAAGAGAGAAAAACATTTATCGTCGCCATATAACATCGCCATAAAATATAAAATACTATAATAATGCGACATTAGTACAGAATAAAAAGGCAAATATATCCACAAATACAAATTACGGCGTAAAGGATTACGCTCAGTAGAGTCGCTGTTTCTCAGTGCGCCCGATGTGATAAGTAAAATTAACCAATAATGCCCATCAAACAGCCAAAATCCAATAATCACGAAAGAGAACTAATCACATTATCTATTGTTACATTTGTATAACCTCAACAGTACCGATTACTTTATTTTTAATTAAGCTTCTTAGAACATTTATTAATATTAGCCATGTTTATTAAATTATCTACCAACAAGTCTACTTAGTCTCAACTTGAAGTTGCCACAGTCAAGACATCTATATAGAGGGAAAAATACTCGAAATGAGTACTAGAATGTCATATACTAACATTACGATAATACCAAAGTTACGAAACCATAAAGAATATAACGAAGACAAATTATAAAGAGCGACTGCGTCTCAACTTAAACTATAGAAGATTTGTGTTCATCGCACTTTTGTACATTACAAAGAAACTCTCAGTCATCAAGATCGTCCACGCTTCGGTAAGCCGAGAGCTACCATGTCTAGTGAGGATAACATTACTATTGTTACCAGCAAGCGGAGTAAACGGCAATCTTAGTTTTTCTGCACATTTTGTTTGTTGTCTTGTTGGTGTACAGAGATTTTACAAGTAAAACGATCAGATGAGCGATCTGATGGAAATCGGTCACCGCTACCCAAGTCCGCAAAACTAAAGGCAATATTGACGCGTTGTCGGCCGAAATGGTGGGGGACTCCCTTATTATATGTATATTCTCCGACATTGCAAACCAAACAAAAAGAAACATTGTACGGTTAACAATAAAATTATGGTAATTCGGCTGCTTAAACACTGTATGTACTACTCTTGTTACACGTATCAAAGTGGTTGGTACATACCCAATGATCAACACAATAATCCGACCACCTCCAACAGGAAGGACAGTCTGTTTTCAAGTTAAAGAACAGTTCTTCATAGCCTCGTCCTTGTTCAGTAGGGCGCACCACGAGCATGTATACGTAGCATGCACTACCGATGAAATGGCTTAAAGTAATTTTATTGAACAACGCCTGTTGTGATATAGGATCATACGAAGACACATTATTTGTAAGTTGCAGCAATTGCGGGATATGACAAATTGCCCTGTCACTGAACAATAGTTCTTAAATTAAATTAAATTCTTTAATATACAGCTGTTTAAAACAGTTCTTTGAACTTTCGTACTAAATGGAAAAACTTATAAAGATGTTCTCGTTAAAAGTATGATAATAAAATTCGTAGCAAGTATTAAGAATTTCGTATTTAGCAGATTTTAAGGGTTCCGCTGTCAAATATTTCAAACGGAGCCCTTATAAATTTGTCACAATCACTGTTCTTGACGAATATGATGATGAAATTTGGAAGATACGTATGAATATTTGTGAGCCAATATACGATAACTGAGCAGAATAGGTATTGTGCTCTATATACCTATGTAATTAAGAAATGCAAAAAATAGCAACTCGTTTAGACTCTCATAGACTTTAAAATATTGTATAATTTTCTTACTTTTTTTATCAAAAATGTAAGAAGTGTGGCCACGCTTTTAAATTTTCAGAAAAAAGTAGTGTGGAGAAATATATTTTTAAGATGAAAGATATTTTTGGTTACGTGCTATTTTAAGATATAATTTTGTTATTTAAAATTTAACTATAAAATAGTAACTTATTTTTGTTGCTAAACTAGCTAAGATATATTTTCTGAAATCGAAAGTGTTCAATTAATAAGTGCGTTCATTAATAAGTGTTGAAAATGATGAATTATGAAGCCAAGCCATGCTGTTTTACTATAAATTGCCCTCATCTCATCAGAAGAACAGAAATTACACCACGAAATTTACGAAAATTTACGTTGTTCTACTAATGGTTAATGGCGACATCTATTTGGATTAGTAATAAATACTTGTGCTGAATTGCATACCTCATTTATAAACATTATTGGCCAAATCATTTCCTATCAGAACCGTAGAAAATGGTAGCAGATTGTTTCAAGCAATTTGTTGCATGGTATTAGTTCTACATATGATGGTGATCCTGCCCTGTGCCTTTATCTGTCACATAAATGTCTGCACGACCAGGAATCGAACCCAGAATACCTCCCTCAACAGGAAAGGTTACCATCTAGGCTACGGGGTCATGGTTCCTTTATAGTCATAGATTCTGTTCCCTTCTGGTTGATGTTGGAGCCACGTTTGATAAAACCGTTATGTTCAGAATCCTATTTCGAATTCTAAAATATTTATACCCTGTGTAACAAGTAACTTAACATGAAAATGTTTTTTGAAATGTGAGATCTGAACATTACAACTATAACAATATTGTTTATAATCTTTCTGTTATTCTAAAAATATTATTACATATATCTAAAATACCGTGTACCTTTTGGTTTCCAATTTTGCTACATGTTCCATTATTAAGTTATTTATACTACGCTAGCGGATCGTGTTGGCTTCGTTCGGATTGAAATATTTATTATATTTATGATATGTCCATCGAGAATGGTGAAACGATTTTCGAGATCGATGTAGTGGTTCCGGTGAATACTTTTCGCATATATACAAACACAAAGTTCGCACTCACTCTTTTTAATATTACTACAGATTTCTGTTATGGCAAGTATTTTTCAAATAGCATGTCTTTATAAATGACCTCGTTATAATTTGAGTCACGACCACATCGTTAGTGTCACTACAGATGGTAAACTTTCACACTGTCCATTGATAAAGCTGAACTTCACTTTTCAATCATACTTAAAAGCCATATGACATAACATATAAGCTTTTATTTCTAGAGAAATTAGAGACTTATTACAGTGCAACAAAATTTATTCATTTTGATAAAAGAAAAACGATGAGTTAAAATGTTTATTCATTTATTCTCAGTACTTATTGCCGTTTGTGTTTTATTCAGTAACTTTAACTAATAATCTTTGAGTTCCGGTATGATAGGAGGTTCCAAGGTCCTCAATTCTGCCTAAAAGTCGGTTCGCAGTCTTCACACACCTTTGAGAATATCATTCACCATAGCATCTCAAATGTTCTTAGTTTTCACTCTGAAGTATACACAGATTTGTTTACTATGTGCTCTTTTGTGTGAGAAGTTCTAACTAAAATAATGATTTAACAAAAGAATATATGTAACAAATTCAAAATTACAATATTTTTATTGTGTTACACCGTAAAATTAACCACAAAGATAAATAAGAAACATTTGTGGATATTTTTCCAGTGATCCGGCAAGCTACTAAGATGTCTGTAATTTACAAAATTCTTTTATGAGTTCGATTTGCTATTCACTGAGTAAAAGTTTTAATATTTATTTTCCTTACGTTTAAAAAAAAATTATAATTTTCTTTTTAAGTACCGTAAAAAAGAGTAGAGATTAAATTAAAGTTTATTGGTTTCTAGAGCTCTGTATCGAAGCGTTAAAAATTGACCTGAATCAAAAACTAAGTTAGGTCGAGGTGTTACTGTTACTTTTTTCTTAAATATTAAGTATTCATTTATTTATTTAAATGAAGTTATTTTAGTTTTTCCTTCACGGTTGACAATGTTTTAAATCTCATGTTTTATGATTATACACAAATTCCTAGTCATTTATTCATATAGAACAAGCGGCCCCCGTCTGACTTCGTTCGGGTTGAACAATGAAACTTACGTACAGGATTATTCACAATGTTACGTTTTTTGCCTTGATTAGACATCACTAAGTTCATTGATATTTTATATATCTTATCATCTGCGCAATCACTATATACCACTATATACCACACTATATACCAATTTTCATTAAGATCACTCAAGCCGTTCTTGATTTATAAAGAGACATACAGACAGATAGACAAAAATTTTGAATATGGTCAAATTGACGTATTATATGGTTCGCACTGCAAAGGACTGGAAAACCTACTCGTAGAATAACTTATCCGCGTCGGTGTTCCCGGCTGCCTACGATGTGGGAGTCTTCAAGAGGAGAGTGAATAGGCTATTATAAGTTAGTGCGTTCAACATCTTAGACTTCATCGCCACTTACCATCAAGTATAACTGATAAACAGGATAGTTGTCAAGCTTTAACTTATTTTATGTAAAAAATATATGGTACCCAATGACATTGTATTTATCATGAAATTTGACAAAAAAAAATGGAACGTACAGACAGGCAGACACTACAGATTTATATAGTAGTATAGATAAATGCTTTTTGTCAATGTTATTGTACATCGTCTAGGGTTCTGTTCTGCCTATAAGAACTTTGAAAGTTTTATATGTAACGAGTCCCTCTGTCTGTTCATCCGTTTGCTATTTCTTCAATGGTTAGCACCGAAATTGGAGTCGGAAACTTGAAATCTAGAGTATATACAAAGTTCAGTGACCGAGTGAACACAAACAATATGTATATATAACTTTACACGACACATGAAGAGTTTGTCAATAATTACATCAAGTTTAGTTTACTTCAATTCTTTGCCAACAACTGTTTGTTATTGCAGATTTATTACTCCGTAGTAAAACCCAGCTGAAGACGCAACAAATATCTATATCTATACTAATAAATAAAATTGGAGTTCTTGTTTGTAATATTAAAATAATCGCTTTTTACTACATGCATATTAATGTATACGGTACATTCACCAAAATAACATTTTTTACGATTTTTATCTGCCTGTCTGTTTGTTCCGGCTAATCTCTGAAACGGCTGGACCGATTTTGACGGTGCTTTCACTGGCAGGTAGCTGATGTAATAAGGAGTAACATAGGCTACATTTATTTCTACCAAATAAGTTTTTTGTTAAATTCCACGCGGACGGAGTCGCGGCCACAGCTGGTAGAAAATAAATATGGCGACTGTTATTAGAATAAACAGTGCGTTTTGAACACAACGGAGATCGTAAAAGGAACGACACTTTCTACTCATCATAGCTAGGTACTAAATGGGAGATGGCCACAGTGTTAATGCCCCCGTAACAATTAGGGTTGTCAATTATTTTTTCTATTAAAAATACCTTTTTTTTGTAATAACACGTAACTTAATGTTTCAATAGTAAATACGTATCATTTCATGTTTTTATTTATTATCCAGCTTATCAAAATGTATGACCACTATGACCTTTCAGGACATCAAATTTGTCACATAATTTACATCACGTAACGTTAGCATTTGAAATCCATTAAATAGTGACTAGATTGAGCTTCTAGGGATTGAACTGTCAAATTTAAATAATTAAATTTGATACGTAGTTTTATTAAAAGTATCTTTTGTTTTCTCTATGTTCGGGATAAAAAAACATGAAAATAAAATAAATAAAACAATAAAATAAATTATATAAGAAATATTTCGAGTAATATGTCACAATGTGTCCAAAACTATACTTATTGAAGTAAAATCGAATACTAAAAGTCACATTTTCAATAGTATCTAATAGAAAAACACTGTGTTAAAGAATGAGGTGCTAATTTTTCACACCTTTCCGAGGTGATGTTTGTATTAATCTGCAAATTTAGACATTAGGATTGAAGATTTTAGTATGAAAAGAGAAACTCGGTGTAACAAATTCCGTTTCTAAAAGTCCAAAGACCTATTTTGCGAGATATGTTAGAAACCTACATGGTAAGTATGTATCTGTAGAAGCTGTTACCCGCGACTGCGTCCGCGCGGTGTTCCTCAAGTTTTAGGACATTTATATTATAAACATTAACTTAATATAACTCAGATGAAGCAGTAAAAACTTAAATAGTGTACGCAAAGTCATTGGAAGATCATTACTCCTGTCTTAAACAATCTTTCATATACGGATTCGGCTTTATAATTTTTTGTTATGTTTGTGGTCGTGATCAATGAATGTGTGAGCGGGTCGGTTCCCTGTTGTCACGCAGATTTCGTCATCACCGTCAAGTAAGGAATGCGTTTCCATTATTTTACATGGCGGATCCCCAGTAAGTCTAATCCACGAAATATTCCGTGCATAAAATATGGTAGGTATTCATAACTGGTTTTCAACCCTTCGATAATTATTTTTACACTGTAATCGCTACCATTATGTAATCTAAAAATACTTTTCTTTTTTATTATTTTTCAAATAAATACGTTGCAAATTATTTTAATCATCATAATATAAAACTTTGTTATAAATTTATTCTTTAATTAAAGTCGATTAAATTATAACGTTCTCAACTTTATATGGATAGCACTTATTACATTAGTATTAATTTAATAACAATGAATTTCCGCAAAGTAACGCCTGATACTATCAACTACTATATGAATAGCACTTAATCTATTCATATAATAAAGCAGATACGATGAAAAAAGCTGTACATTGAATACTTAATACATATACATACTTAATAATGTTTTATATTTTATGAGCCTAACAGCTTTTAAGAGAATGTGTATCGATATTTTTCTCCTATTCCAATAGTAAATATTTTCATTATACAGTCTATAAGTGTATTGTTCAGAAATTATTATATTTCATTTAAATTTAAACTCTGTAGGTTTTCTTTTCTTAAAGCCCTAAATATTTTTTTGACTAGAAATCCGGTAGACGAAAACTTTTTTCATAAAAGTACATAAAATACATATACCCATATCGTGACACAATATTTTAAAACATTATTGAACTTTACAACGGTCTTTACAACTCATTTTCAGATTATCACCATGTTTAAACAGATCAACTCTGAGCCATTTCATATACAATACAAAAAATAATCAAAATCAATTCATAGATATTCCCAAAGGACAACAACAATAATAAAACCTACATACAATATAAGTGCATATATGTAGTATAAAATAACAAACAACGTGCACAGAAGTTTCTATTGCGTGTTAACCTTCCCGAGACTGATTCAACAAATTGCACCCACGATTTTCTAATACAATCGTATTAAATAAATAAATAAACGCTTACACGTTCGCACTCTCGCTGGAATAGACACACATATGGGACATCACAAACACAAGATACGAGAACAAACATGTTTCCGTCACATAAATGTCTGCCATGATATGAAATGAAGCACTAGAGTTTTCATAGGACCGTTTACTAAAGTAGCTGTTACTAAGTAGCGAAATAAAATCATATTAAAACGCTACATGAACTCTAATATAACCGGTTGGTACTATATTACTATACGTCAATCAGCAATCCAAGATTGCCAAATGCCTATACACCAACGCGACAACAGAAACCATACCAAAGGCACTAAGAAAAATGGACATAACCAAAAAATACCAATAAAACAGATGTGATGTAAATGTAAGTTATTATTGATACTAATAATTTAGCTCGACCTTCAGAACATACTCGTACACGCTAAAAGATTCAAGATTGAATATCCGGATTCACTTTTACTTCCTCCGAAAGAAATGTAAATTACGCTAACAAAACCTGTTCTGCGCTTGACCTCAAGTTTTTAGCATCAGTGAGTTTGCAACGTGCAATGCCACTTTCTCCGCAACAACATTCGCTACAAGACATCGTAATGGTCACAGGGATGCGGTATAAAATACGCGCACTTGATACAGGAGGTTAATTATCTTTCCAATACCCAAATAATGATCTTATTCATATTCATACTGTAAAGGGGCTAAATGCATCTTTAAAATTTTAAATGATGGTCAGTTTACGGAATTTTTTAATTTATATTAATTATGAACATGAAACATCCAACTACTTTTTATTGCAGAAAAGTATCCCGCGCAATAGGACATAAAAGTAAATTATATCTAAATAATAGGACGTGTGAAGTTATGTTTTTGTGTGACATAGTAATTCTAATAAATATTTTGATATAAATTATTTATGTTTTTATTAACGTTACAGATAAATAGTTCTTTAATTTTATTTCTGTTTCTTGAAATATTGTTGGTTTCATTATTGCGTTTCTTATTTAAAAAACCTACATTGAAAATATGGAAAGTTGTTAATTATTTTCATAAGAAAACACACGGTTAATTTAAATTATAATATTTAAGAGACAGCATTTTGCCTCATTGGTTAGGTAAAGTTCTTGCTAAGGTAAATTTTACCTTTCAATAGCTTCTCATTACTAATTTATTTAAATACAAAACATGTGTCCTAAGAGTGAAAATTCTTTGCTACTCTAAAAATGTTTTGACTGAGCGAATCTTTGAATTACTTTTGTTTTTTTTTTGACATTAGGAGGCCACTTTTCCTGTAATGATGTCAGCAACAACATTCATTACTACGATTTACTAAAAATTCGGTATTCAACGTTACGATTTAGATCGCTATTTCGTACTATTGTGGTTACGTTTTGTCGCGTAATTATAAACAAATTAGTTATAATGTAGAAGTGTGCAAATAGCGTGATATGGTTAACGATGGTTGAAAAATTCTTAACAGCCACTATGATGATTCGTACAAAAAAACATTTTCCGTTGAAATACATGAACAGCAAACACGAGATGTGCAAAGTTGCCCACACTACTTAACTACAAAGGATTTTTATAGATTTTACTCTAAAAAAATACATACACGTGTTCTAATCGTTATCGTTAGATAAAAGACGTTAAGACTCTTCAAAAAATATTTTGAGTGATATAGGAACTTCACATAGCTGGTTACACTGATCTTTTCATAAATTCGCACTGGATCAGCGAGATAAAGGTCAAGTTTCTAATTGACTTCGCAAACTGATGTGATTTTAACTATCAGATAAATCAATAATATTGAAATTTGTCTTAAATTTAAGTTGATTGGTTGTAGGTAAAGTATATTCTGCATCTCGCACAAAACAAACTCACTCTTGGTAATTTTTTAAAGTATTGATTACGCATAACAAAACAATGCCTCAACGATTGGGCACACGGGCACGTGTCCTTCTCATATTGTATTGTATACTTTGGATATGTTTCCCAGATAATGGATAATTACCTTCTTAGATTTATTGTTTACGAATACTGTTTAAATTACCTCTCTCATAATAAATCTGACAAGTACAATTTAACAATTAAAACTGAAAAATACGTGGTAAATATATATTATACTCTCTTTAATGATAACTATAATAGATACCATTTGGTTATTAGACTAGACGTTGATTTAATACATGTATTACTGAAAAGAGTAATCAGAGCTATATGTAGATTAAAGTCACGAAGGGAAAAAAAAATAGGTGTGAAAAAGAAAATAGATAAGTACAAGGCATGAAATAGGTTCAATTTGGTTACATCTTTATATCGCCTTCAAAAAGTTCAGCGTGCTTTTATAGGTCTTGGAGTTCGTTTTTACGTTGACTACAAGCATAATAAGTTTGCTTAAAATTGTACTTAATTAGTAATCAAATAAATGCAAATAAAGATTTACCATTGCATAACATAAAATTAAAATTTTTGCATTAGATAAAGTTTTACATAAAGTGTTGCCAGTAAGGACCCTTAATTACTAATTCTTAATACTTAATTACTAATTCGTATAGTTAATTTTTATCACTTAATAAAATATTACAACGACTATAAATGAATCTGATCTATATAATTATCATTATCACTAATAATAATAGCAATATAATCAATATTGAATGAAGAAATAAAATTTTGTGGTAAAATACAATATTTACAATATTAGTCCTCGAATATTTATATAATATTTGCATCTAAAAATAACAAGTTTTTTTTGTTATTTATTCTTTAATATGTTCGCCTAATTCTAAGGGATAGAAAAGTCAAACTTATTGCCTATTGGAATTCTTTACCAGCCAACCCAGTCTAACGGAGAGAAATGTGAAGTAGGCGTACAAGAATATGAAAGAAAATTTGAAAAGGCAAGGTAAAAGCTTAACGATGACATCGATTACCAGGATTGTTTCGATTTGCAGACAGGACTGGTGTTGTAATGATAAATATTAGTTATTAAAATTATTATATATCGTAAATTTCGCGCTATGTGATATATTGTTGAACAATGGCACGATATCAACTGGTCATCCATTTTACAGTCATTACAATAAGGCTTATCATAAATTAACGGTAATTAAAATGATGTGATTACAATTATCGCTTTAAGGTATAAAATGAAAATGTTAATTATCAATGAGTATAGTTAGCACGAATTTGGAATCAGGTTAGTCAGAAGTTAAAATATGTATAGTTTTAGTAAGTTGGTATATTTCTTTGAAACGAGTTTTGTATTATGAAATTTTAAAGTTAGAAATACAATTATAATAAAAGTTAAATAAGTGAAATAAAGGCAAATGTGAGTTGAAAAGAACTCATTAAGTATACTGTTTCAATATTCTTTATTTTGTAAATACAATATCTAATTTTATATAGGTAAGCTTAATGACAGCCAGTGGACGTTTGGGTAAAAGAAAAAAAAATAAAGAAGAAATAGTACGTTCCACGATTAATTTTCCTCTAGATGGTTTTAAAAAGATTTTATTGCAGCCACACACATATATAGTTGATCAATTCCAACTTATAGTAATAAAAAAACTCAATTTTCACAGAACATCCAAATTTAACAGGAGCGAGATGTTATTGTGCAATATTTTTAAATCGTTTAGTATCTTACATTGTTTTCAATAATTTTACAGCGTGCTTGTCCTACATAGGCTCGTCGTAAAATTTATTTTGCCAACACAAAGGTGACTCGCGCGGTGTTCGGCAACATTTGCTTAAGCATAAACGCTCAGCTCAGAAACGCCTAGAACTCAACTTTTCTACATTTACACAAAGTGTTTACAATTTCACATTGTGTCACTTGAAAACTTACCTTACTCATCATCATTATCATCATCCCAGCCGGACAACGCCCACTGCTGGGCATAGGCCTTTCCCAAGGATCTCCACGACGATCGGTCCTTACCTTAATCGCCTTACTTATTTATAAAAGTATTTTTCTAATATTGAAATACACAAGTTGGTTATAAATTAATTTTTCTCTACTGAAAACAAAAGAATAATAATCGTGGAGTATAAACTCAATACGTTCAACACAACCGGAATGACTTATTAACATACTTTTTGAAGGTAAGTAACCATCCTTTTTTGTTTTGACCGTTTCAAAAATATTTTACCTACTTTCTTACTTACGCATGCCTTTCTGTGAAATGTTGGGACTCGTGCACTGACAGCAATCCACTTTAATCCGAAAGTTAAAAAAAATTCTCCTTGTGGTAATTTCACCCTTTTTAAATATTTAAGTGAACAAAATGTTGCAACCTAATATCTGAATTATGATTGAAATTTACAAATTCTATCGTAACAATTTTCAGTACCACGAATCAAAAATTATGTTAACATGACTTATTTATTCGGTTTAAGGTTTAAATGACAAGTTTATTTAGATATATAGCAAATACAGCTAAACATTATAATGAATTTTTTGTAAATATATCTATAAAGATAAAATGATCTTTCTTGAATATAATTGTCTTAAAACATTAATGCGTCAGTTAATGTTCGTTTAAATTCTGAACAACTTAACCATAGAGATTATATGCGCTCAAGCGCTTTTGTCAAGACAGAGGTTCATTATATGCTAGAATTTATCTATACTAATGATAAAATTCTAACTGATCGCTTTCTGTACATGAACTATATATGTGAAAAAACATTATTACGGGCCTTTATTAATGCAATAGAACACAAAATAATAGTTGTTAGAATTTTTGTCTGTTTGTCCGTGCGTTTGTTCCCGCTAATCTCAGAAATGGTTTAACCGATTTCTTTCTGGTTTTCACTAATATATTTCAATAAGCGTCACTTAATACTAAAGTTTGTTTCATTGCAATCCGTTTTAAAATAAAAAAGTTATGAATTAATTTAAAACAATGTACGTACTATTTATTAGCGTAAGCCGTAGATTTTCCGAAACGAAGCGAGGGCACTTTGCAAGTTATTAATAAATTCTTTATTTAAAACACGTTTACGTTATTTACGAATTTTAATACAGTTTCTACACATAGATATAGTGATTTCTAAGAAAGATTTAGATGTATGGGGTAAACATGAAAAAGTTATAAAACTCATGTTCCTGTTTCTAAACACAAAGGTAATTTTTTTCCGAGGATAAAATTATCCTTTCGAGTTTTCTAGAAATTCTTATTGCTCATTAATTTATTCTGTTAAGCGAATTTTAAACCCTTTCCTTTCTTTCTTTATAGAATAGCAGATGCCTATTCAGATTTCATTCGAGTTGAAAAATTACATGACATATAGTATAAGTTCATCCGAAACAATATACCTTTCAAATGATCCGGAGATTACCTTCCGCATGCACACGAACAAAATTCGAACTCTCTCTTTATAATATTAGAATAGATTGCCATAGATTTCATACGTCCTTTTTATACAGAAACAATAATGATCGATAACAAACAGCTCATATGTCACAAACATTCGAAAGTTAATTCGAAAGTTAACGTCATAGCAATATGTTGATAAAACGTATTTTATTTTAATTTAATTAACTATACTTTGTTAGGTGGTTTTGAAACGAAACATTTCACAGAACCTTCTATACAGACCATTCAAGCGAGGACCTAGTTTTAGCGGAATGGAGTGCTACAATCAAACCGTAAAACCTCAAGCCGGCCTTGTAGTGGTTTAGTAGGTACCCACTGTAAAAATATATTTGTGATGTAGGCGCGATGACATTTGTACCAGGTAAGTAAGGCGACATTTTAGTCTGAAAGAATATAACGTTCTGATACTTCTTATAACCACAATATATTTATTATTATTCACGAAAGATGCATTTCACAGTCATTCTCTTTTATTCTCTGATTAACCTTTTTAAGTCTGAATCGGCTAGATTCGATGTTAAGGTTTAACAGCAAAGAGAAATTGCTTTTAATAGCATTTGACGCAGTTTTTAATGTTTTGATGTGATAAGATTTTATCAACTAAGTAATTGAAACAACGAAATCTAAAATTGTTATATATAACAATAAATTATTCAGAAAATGTAATTTTATAGCCCAGTCGTACCACTCGCCCGTATGCCGTAATTTTAACACTGGAAATTGAACATGCCTTGTCACACGCATGTGTCAGGCTAAGACGTCGAGAGATGAGTGTGACAAGACACAGACAAAAACGGAATTAAAATTGTTTTACCTTTTGGCTTCGGTTTGTTGCTGACATATTTCATTTATTTTATGAAGCTTAAACAGGGAGACTTAATACTTATATACAATTTAGGAGAATTATTCACGTCTCTATGTTACTGTTAATGTGACTGTTAATCTTTATTTAACTAAAAATACTTCACTGATTCCGTTCACAATAATATAAATTATTTAAATATTATATACAGATAAAGTCGGCGGAGTCTAAAATATAAAGTAAGTGAAGACTTAATTATAAAATAAACTAATAAATTCAAAACTATAAATCTATTGACAACCCGTCCTCTGTTAAGTTCAGGAAAAATACATATATTTGTATTAGTATACCAACCAGGTTTTCTCAGATGGAGAATCTTCAATACTTACATGTTTATAAATAAAATTATATCATTAATATATGTACTCTGATATATTAGCTACAACTTATAAATGCCATCCAATAAACGACGACTTCCTCTAATCCTAAAAACCAATAATCAATAAGACCCTCATCAGGTTAGGTTATTATCAAAAGCGTTTTTTACTCATTCTTGAACAGAGACCTTGACTTTGCCCTGACACACCCTTATCCAGAACAATATAAGGAAAGATGTTTTCATCTTCCGTCTTTTTTGAGGTTTTTCACAGTATGAAATGAAAAATTCTTGAATAATAGTAGCGTAAAAATTTTGTAGATCTGTATTGATATAACAGGCTCGGTGGACATTAATCCGTCACATACTGTAATATTAATTACATCATTATGATTAATATTACACGCTACCGTGAAACCGGATTGTAGACAAGCATTAAATTACAATAAGGATAAAAAAAATAGGGACGCGCTAATGTTTGATCTAAGAGAATGTTTAGCTTACTTGTCAACATGTTTTTGTTTGTAAGAGGATTGTAAACTGTGAAGTGAAGCCTTAGCTTTAACATACAAGTATTAGAAAGCGGCGATATCTCGTTTCTGTATCGTTCGTATATATCTCTGTGTACAGAGCGAAGCCCAAGGAGTTTTTGTCGTAGTGTACAAACGATTCGTGCACTAGGTAGGTAGGTAAGTCTGTGGTCACATCTCCTTTGATGGTTATGTTTCGCCTGGCCTTTGGTATTAGCCGCGTCATCATAAATTCTATGAATTCATACATGATATTTTTTAATATTCACATAGAATTCAACTTGACATTAATAGATGAAACAAAAATTGAGTTTTCAAATTGAATTATTTTTTAAACATAATATGTATTTTTATAATTAACCAGTGGCCCGACTCGAAAACGTTCGGGACCAACAATTAATTTTGTTTAATTTAATTACACAAATTAACGAATATTAACTGTACTATTTTTTATGTTAATTATGTAAAAGCAGCAACAGTAAACTTTACCTATACCATACGATGACTTGAGATCCCCTAGAAGCAGCAAAATCACCAAACCTCCAAATTCTTTACCACCGCAAGTATTGGAGAACAAAATAAAATTATTTAAACTAGTATAAAATATCGTGTCATCACAATCTCGCTACACATTTTATCAATATCACCATTTTCGAATTTCATGTTACAAAACGCGTGGGAACATGAAACAAGAATTTAATTACTGTTCAATATTAAACCAAATATTTAATAATAGTAATAGATAATTTGAGCAAAACACATTATTTTACGTGATATTATGATGTAACGAACACTAACAGAGTGATACTAATACTGAAGACTTAATATCGTGGCGGAAATTTAATGAAATGCATTACTGATAGCCTTGTATTCCTGTTATTATATGTAATTATTTAACAAAACGCCGCTCTCAGTATTGTTTCTTAATTCTTTCGCGTAATTAATATTTTTTACGTAATCTGTTGATCACTTTATTCATTTACGTGCTTGTTTGTACACAGTTCAAGTGTAGAGTTCATATTAACTTTTACCGATGCTTAATTTTTTTATAAATCGTATGACACATTGGTTACTAATAAGTATTTATAATAACTAGAGGCCAGCTTACAGAGCAGCTAGAAAAAAGTCAGTGTTACTTTATATATATGTACATACTTATTTTTCCGGTTTCTACAAACCGGTAAAGTATTATCCATATATCCGTATTCGTATCCGTATCCGTATCCAGATCAGAAATTTCATATCCCTAACTTCCCTATTTCATATCTGTTGGTTCCACCTTTATCGGTTACATCCCTGCTAAATTAGATAGAAACTATGTAGCAGTCGGCACACACGATCCTACTACAATCAAAAGCTCAGTTCTAAGATTTAACCTAATTTGTAGGGATAATATATTGAGCAGGGATCAAACTTTACTGTGTAATGTAACGTACGCTGTCACCAACCATGGTGATTAGTAGCGAAAGCATTTAAATTATTAGTATTAGTTAATTATACTCCAGTAATTAAATAAGCTAATTGTTATTCTATTTTAAACGTGTTTTTTTAAACCTTAATGACTTTGGTCACAAAAAACCTATTTATTTTAATAAAATGATATAATAATAAAATGATAATAAATGTTAGTAGATATTATGTAAGTGAGTATATACGAAGGTATACTAATCTCTAAATAGAATAAGACAAGTGGATATATTTCATCATGACAGTAGCTTATATATTGTATTTCCCTGTGAAGGAAAAAATCGATTACAAATCATTCACTCCGAATATTCCGCGAATTTTTATAACGGAAATACAAAACAAAGCAGAAAGCACAACATAAAATCTGAGGAGAAAAAAATCAAAGGTACTACACTATATTGTCTTTGCCTAAATATCAATAAGGAATTTATAGTTTCTGAAAAAACTTATTTTTTATTTTTCTTATTGATAATAAACTAAAGCTCTTCGGAAGCTATCAAACACATGAAAAATAAATAAATCGATTGCCAAACAGAGGAAAGAAAGAGATACAAAGTTTTTTCAATTATTAATAAATAGACACGTATATGTATATAGTGCGTATATATTTATTGATGATATTTCTTTATTTAACGGAACGCCAATATATTACACAATGACAAGTACAATAGAATGTTTTAAATATTTATGACTTATTTTACGAGAAATGAAAGATGTATATTAAATTTTTCTCCATCCGTCATGTCATCCATCCGGTTTCTTGAGTCTACTAGAGGAAATATCTTATAATTTAAGTGGTACCTATACCTATTTATGTATTAAATGTTATTTATTATGTTTTCCGTGTACAATTTTTTAAATAAAATATAGCAGCTAGCTTGAATGCATGGTCTACCCACTACTTTGATTGTCTGGAACGTTGCTCTCCATGATGCTCCATTGTGAATAAGTAGGAAAATATTACAACGAAAATATAAAAAAAAATCACTTAACACACTTAGTATTGGAAAAATAAAATATGTTGTTAATATGTTTATTTGTTAATATGTTTGGTATCTATAAAAATATATTGCTCTTTACCTTATTGATTTTGCAGCGGTAAGGAACTACGATTCACTCACTGTCATATCAGTCACACTTAACGATAAAATACTAGTTAAATATCAGTTGAACACACCAGCACTGTCGTGTTCACGAAGCTGAAGCTTTGTGCGCGGCGGCTGTCGCTGACTCCTACTTATAGTTTCAGCATGCAATGTAACACTTTCCCCACCTACCTGCATCTCTTTACATCTCCCAATTTCACTTCATATTTGAGACACTGTCTCCCAATAAATACTTATTGAAGGTTAATGTTAAGTTTGTTTACTTATCGGCGTTAACATACACGATTCATTCGTCGTATCTCAACTTGTAGTTGTATCTGGTTTATAATAATTATTCGTATTTTAGAATAATGTAAATTCTCGCCAAGTGAATATTTTTTCTTCATATTAAATATGTCGCATATTTACAGCTACACAAAATTGTATTATTTGATTTGATCATTTATTTCGACACTTTCGTTGCTCGACGTTTTGCGTTAATTGTAAACGATCGACCGAATTAACTGACTGCCGCCACTGTTGCCGGAAAATTGGGAATGTTTAGATAGCTTCCGTCCTCTGAATCATAAGCTATCGGTCATAATTAACGTATGTTGGAATCCTTTGGTTAATGCCTTTATACTAACGACATAACGTGCTCTCTGAAAAACAGAACTGATTACGAGATTTTGCTGCTAAGCGTCACCCGAACTATTCACGTACTCTGCCGTACTTACGATAGGTGCAATAACTAAGTGCGAGCTTCGTTCAAGAAAACGTGGTTTTTAATTGTTTTGTAATATTTAATAAAATTTAGTTGTGATTTGGGAAAAAAGGAATAAACAAAATGTGGAAGTAACAGTCAGGGGTCATTCATAAAGTCGGCAGTAGCCGAAGTGATTGGACTCAGTCGATAATAATAATATAATAAACTTTTACACACTCACATCCCTGCACTAGGATTCCCTGTGTTGCGGGTGGCGTGGACAAACACAAATATGACATTACAAACACCCATGACAAGAGAACAAGCATTTATCTGTCACATAAATGTCTGCCCCGGCCGGGAATCGAACACAAGACCCCACGATCGGCAGGCAGGGTCACTATCAACTGGGCTATGGAGTTGTCATTCCATAGAGATCGATAAGCAAAAGCCGTCGGCCTACACCTCCATTATAGCAGGTATATTTTATTAATCTAACATCACTTTACAGTAAATGAATGTACGACACCACAAATAAATACAACATAAGGTTGAACGACCCGTACTTTCTTTGATGGTCTTATTAGAAAGCTACATACAACTTAGCAAATGAATATATAAATAATAGGTATACATATTTAAGGTGAGTTTATCAGTCAAAACAGTAAATAAATATGTTTATAATATAAAAATCGATACCTACAAAAAAAAGGGATGCCAATGAAGTGCCTTACCAAAATTAATAGCAATATTTTTGTGCGGTAACTAATTGTAAATGTAACGATTGGTTCTCGTAATAAAGTTAAGATTACTAGTCTATGCTAATATTATATACAATGACATTTATCTCTGTTGAATCTCGCGAATTTTGTGAATATTAATGTAGGCGGAGAGTAATCTCCGGAACCCCGGCATCTATTTCAAATATTCTTTTACTATTTGAAAGTTACATTATTCCAAATGGACATACATAAAAATGAAAAACGTTGTTTTAACGCCTAAATCGTAAATAATTTTCACCCTAAAAAGAAGTTGTCTACTTTCCGTTTAGAAACCGTTTTTTAGCCGTATTGGGGCGGCTAAGAATATTTCACCCCAATCTCATGCTGGCAGAACAGGTTGTCGTAAGAGGCGACAGAAACCAGCCTGCTTGGTAGTAGGGCTTCGCGTATGAATTGTATGATCAGTATTATTATTAAGTCATTAATATTATTACTGGTATTATTATCTTTCCGTGAAGCCTGCCTGGCTAGCTACCACCCTCCTACTTGAGTCAGCCGCCAAACGACTCGTCGTGTTCCGGCTAAGAGCTTGCGAGCCAGTACCTTCTGTCTAACCTTCTTCTCATTTCCTGGCCGACAACGCATCAGTGATACCTTTGGTCTTGCTGATGTCCATGGGCGACGGTGACCACTAACCATTAGGTGGCTCGTCTGCTCGTTTGTCGTCTATTACCACAAAAAAAACCGGAAATTAGGTTAAGCAAAAACTGTAAAGCACGGCGGGTACGGAGTTTCTAATAACATCTCCTACGATCGTCTTTTGTTCAGGGTGGTTGAATGTTTTCCTGAAGGATCGTTAATAAGAATAGTTAATTAATGAATTATATTCTATTTTGTTAATTGACACGTTTTTTAATATCAGTCTATGGTGTAAAACCGTTAAGAAATATAAATTAAACAATTTGAAAGACCAGAAGTGTTTTTTGGTTTTTCCTTGGTTATTCTTTAGTTCTCCTTACAGTGGTCAGTTACACACAATACGTGTAACGCATGTGAACAATAACAAAGCCCTCTATTGTACATTCTTTATTTTATTATTGTAACAATACACTAATCAAATATTTATGTATATTGTATCAGGTAGCTCAGCAGACTTTATTATACAATAAACGTGAGTCTTTATGGTAAAAAAATTAAAGAACAAGTGTACTCACTGTAGCCTGTCAATATAGATATAGTTATCTATATTTATAAGAAAATAATTAAATAATAACCAACTAAAATATGATACAAGCAATCGTGAAACAAGAAATAGGCATAATTTGTCATATCGCCTTCAAAAGGTTCGGCGTTCTCTTATGGAGCTTGCTCTTCGTTTCTACAATAATGTTCCAAAATTAATACGTAAGCGGTGTATTAAAGCACAGCTTATAGATTTTAAGCATATTATGGTATAGTTGAATATATAAATGACAAGGACGCCTGGAAATAATGGTACCGCAACCGATTCCATTAAAACTTGTAATTGCCATACGTTGTTTTATAAGATGTGCTGAGGAGTTTCTTTACTATTTATTCTCCTGAATGTTAAATCAGCTTTTTGAAACGGTAATGAAAGAAAAAATGCCGTGCGTAAGTGTATTTACAAATACCTAAACGGTTAAATGATTTTTAATGTTTGAATTTTAAACATATTTAAAATTAATCTTTTTGATTAAAAGACGATTAAAATTTGGTAGATGATACCCCAAATAGAGATCAACCTATTGCATCCTAGCTTAACGATGATAATATTATTTGTATAGACAAAACAAAACTGAACTGTGTGGATGTAGCCTCAATTAATCTAGTCTTTTAGAAATCCCCACACGCACCAACGATGTTACTTACATTCAGATTATGCTATATTCCTGCAGTTAAAAAAATCTCCGGTACTGAAATCTGCAACACGTTCATCATACTTAATCAACTTTAGTATAATATTCTTATCACTCTTACTCATTTGAAAATATACGCTTGAAATATCAGTATCAGAATTTATAACTCGTATACAGTATCGAAGGCGTCCGCATATTTGAATTCCATAAATTTTACATATAAGGAATAAAATCCATTTAAGTAAACCACCGTTCGTTTTTAAATAACGAGGATATATTTAGTCTTAATTTTAATTTTAATTATGGTTTATGTAATTATTATCAACGTTGGGATCCTTACTCTTCCAAAGCTCTTCTACTAGTATATTGCGTTTTTCTCAAGCTAGGTGTATGTATATTATAACCGGATTTAGTTCGAGAGGCACGCTTGAAGTGATATTTTAAGCGAAGTTTATTTTTACTTTTACTAACGAAGCCTTCGTGAGTGTAGACGAAGAGAGAGGTAGTCGATATTATGTGTCCTACCTATTAACAACGAAGTAACGTTAGGCGTTAGGTGAGACTTGTTAAAAATACCAACAATGATAACCCACAATCTGTCTCTGGGTAATGTCGTCTATTAGATGTTTAGAAGAATTTTCAGCATGTGTTTTTGAATATTTGAAGATCTCATAGCCCAATTGGTAGTGACCATGCTTGCTGAGTGAGGGATCCCGTGTTCTATTTCTGGCCGGGGTAGTCATTTATGTGACAGATAAATGTTTGTTCTCGGCTCATGGGTGTTTGTAATGTCATATTTGTGTATGTCCATGCCACCCGCAACACAAGGAATCCTAGTGCGGGATTGTGAGTGTGTAAACGTTTAAAAAAAATTATGTAACTTGTCGACGAACGCGCAGGCGAGCTACCTGATGGTAAGCGATCGCCGTCACCCATTCATTAGCTTTAATGACACAAAGATATCACCGTAGCGCTGACGACCGAAAAGGAAACGGGGAACCCGCATTATTATTATCTTCCAAACAAGCAGATGGTATGCGTAATAATATGTAGTTGATGACCCCACATGCATATCCATGATACTTGGATCGTAACCAAAACGTGGCTGACCAAATAATGCAAAAACCCCCTTGTAAACTTCATCCTCAACACTGCTATTGAAACACATTAAATACATGTCATAGTTTGGTCTAACAGCGTGGTAGCTAGCCAGGTAACTAATGAAGTAGTCACCATGAGAACCGTCGAGATTAAACTGTATGTTATAGAGCATAACATCCTCCAAAGTATGGGCTATTCAGTAAGCACTAGCAGGAAGTTGTCTCGGATTCAAGGATGCATAGAACCTTTTACTTTTCAAATAAATATTTGACAATCATATGGATCATACAAGTTCATTAAAATATAAACGAAACGAAAGTCTATATAAATGTGTTAGTGTAATCAGGTAACCGAATAATCAATCAACCTCAAAAAACTGGATATCTTATAAATAAAAAGTAATCGATAATTAGTAAATTGACTAATTCCTTGGTTGATGATAAGGACGTTTCATAAATACATTATTACGCAATACTTTGGTATTTATATTTTATATTTAATTGACCAGAACTTCATCACCGACAACAAAAAAGTCATAAGTAATAAAAGTTGAAACAAAAAATTATGAAATTTTCTAATAATTTCTCTGATAATAGATTTTCTTTCAACTGTAGAAAAGTACTTATAATTATGTTTATTATTTTTGGCTGTTGGAGATTAAAGGACTGCTTAATTTTCTTATATTTTCCACAATCTATACTTATTGTAAAATTGTGATGGGGCCGAATTTGTACCTTAAATATTTTTTGAAAATTTTTATTTACTCTTAGATAGAGTTTTCGAATTTTTTATGTGTCTGCTGTCTGTCTGATTACGTATAACACTAAGCTCACTTAAGAGATTTGGATGATACTTAGTTTTTTACTTTTTGTTACTTAAAGTATGGGTCATAATTTATGTAAACTTAAACTTTATTGACTACAATAACATGATATTATAATACAAATGGTGAACTTAATGGTACAAATGGCGAACATAAAAATAAATTAATATAGAAAAAATAATGAGAATCCTGATCAGGTGCCCTCCCTACCTGTGTGTTTATCGAATGTTGAAATAAAAAAACATAGGAAACACAATATCGAAGGTTATAATCAATGCAAGCGTCGCGAGATCTATGTACTTAGTTGAAGAGTGTCCCAGAATACGATTCCAAAAGACACATCAGCTTACTTACCTTTAGAGATTGAAATTGAAAGGTAAGAAATATATATATATATAAATATATATATATATATATATTTTTGTAATAATTATAATATGAATAATACCTTATGGTCTAAAGTTTCAAATCCAATTACATTCTTACTTTATAATCGAATGAACTGAATATGTTTTATTGATTTATAGTCAATAATAAAAAGGTGGTTCAACATTTCCTATAATTTAAATACAGGATTGTAAGATTCGATGTTTCGTGAGAAAATAACACAAAACTACAAGATAAGTTTTATCGTGTAAAGCATAGTAAAGCTGCTCGACTTACCACGCACTGTCGCATTGTTCGTTCACTATGAAAACTAAAGAGATACGTGTATAATTTGAACGTAAGACCCAAACGAAAAATCCACATTAATATTACTAGGATATCATTGTTTACGTGTGGGTAAATTCATAGAATTTACATTACATCTTCCGTTTATAAACTTCTTTGAAATACATATATGTATTAAAATTAAACGTTGTTTAAGTAAGCACTCAACTCGATATCTCACTCAAAGGAAATTGACTCACGATACCTCTTATCTTTCGTCTGACAGGAACAAATATTAACTTGTACTACATTTGTCGTAAACGTAAAGCAAATGCTGAAGGAAAAATGACATATTTGAATAAATACCTTTGCTTTAAACTTCTGTCGTTGTGTTTTTGTTTATAGCAACAGCCTTTACATTACTTGTTGCGTTCAAAGTTGGTTCCAAATACTTTTTAAGATATGTTAAAGGCTCTATTCATCTTAATTCAAGATTAACCTCCCCTGCTCGTGTTGTGCCCTGCTAAAAAACAGATGTCGCAATTCTTTCTTTTCGGAGTGTGTGGGTTTCTGTAGGAATCCAAAAATAACACAATAGCTCGTTTCAAAATATAAGGCGCTTTCGACAACATGGCATGTGAACAACTGTAATAATATATCTCCAATATAAACTTGTTCATCCCTGAACATTAATATAAAAATTGAGAAAAGAAATATATTTTAAGCTGGTCTGTCTGTTGCATTTACTTGTTGGGTGTAGCCCACAAGTCAATTTGGTAAGCTATGTATATGGATCACGAGCAATGAAAAATTATTAGAAAATGATTTTTTCAATGCTGGGCTTGAGTCTCCTTTAATAACAAATCTAACTCTGGTAACATTTCGGTGATATTTAATAAATAAAAAAATTGAAGAGGTCCTTATTTTGTTTTGAGTAGATTATTTAATTAAAGTCCGTAAATAGGTAACGACATGTATACATTTTTCGTAACTCCTATTTGTCTCATTCATCGCTTCAATTAAAAAGAGACGGTATGACCCTTGATGCTATCCTTCCTAATTCATTATTCTAAATTCAACATCAACATATCTAAAGAATTCCGTCAACATTTCATTCCATTTTCTTTATATGTTATTTCTCTGGTAATAACATAAAAATACATTATTACCGCGGAGCCAAGCGCCTGCCAATATGTTTACGACCATCTTAAGTAAGTGGTTGTTGCTCAGATCTTTTTATAATACAATATTTTTATACTTTGACGCCATGTAAATATTAAGTTAGCCATTAATCAGATTTTTTATAAATAATAAATAACAAAATATTTTCATGAATACTAATAGCCAGATATTCTAAATGATTCTGTGCTTCGGAAGTCATTTTAGTCAACTGTTGTTGAAGTATGTCATCGCGTAATCGAAGAAGCCACTCCACAACCTACATTGATGCATCCAAGCCTCATTAATAGCAAGGATCGTACTCTACACCTATGATGGACAGAAGCTGAAGTAAAATAAATTATCAGCTAGTCCACCATATCACAAGCTGAACCCATGCGAGTCCACTGCAGTTATTAAAAATTTTAGCGATGAAGCTTCATTGATCTTCAACCAACATAAATAAAGCCGGATATGTTATATATGTTTTTGATATAGAGAAGAACACATTAAATGCTCTCCGTAGCACAAAAGCATTCATGATAGTTTCCTACCAACGATCAACATCTCTAGATCGTGACATCATTTACTCCGGCGATCCATGACGATTGAAACCAGCTATAAGCGCTTCGGCCAAAAACAATTTAGTACATATAAGATAGGTTTCAGACATCCACGTTGCAATGTCTATTTAACACTAGGTAAACTATATTCTTGTTTGCTTCTTTCGAATTTCGAAATGATTTTTGGCCGTATTGGGGCGGTATAAATTAATATTGACCCCAATTCTATGCTGGCTGAAGTGGATGTCGTAAGAGGCGGCAGAAGCCAGCCTGCTTGGTGGTAGGGTTTCGCGTAAGGATTATATTATCATCATTATTATAAAGTAATAATATTAGTATCGGTATTATTAATCTTTTCGTGAAGCCTGCCTGGCTAGCTACTACTCTCCTGCTTGAATCAGCCGCCAAACGGCTCACGTTTCTTTACTACCACTACTTTCTTTTTTTTCTTGGCCGACAACGTATTAGTGATGTATTTGGTGTTACTGATGTCCATGGATGACGGTGACCACTTACCATCAGGTGGCCCGTCTGCTCTTTTGTCGGCTATTCATATGAAAAAAAGTCATTAACCTTTCAATTTCGGGTAGCCTAGCAATCTTTGACTCTTAGGTTGGTTCAATTTAAAACCTATCAAATGTATAAGAAAGCATGATGTGACAAAGACCATCCATGTTTTTTTTTTCACTTATTTTCTGCGGTGTTGAACCTCAAGATAATCTCTGATGTTATATCCTTCTGACTAATATACGAAGCTACGGCACTCTATTGCTTCCTTTGCGTCGCTAGGTTTTGTACCCTACAGCTTCGGCGGTACTCATGCATTATAATGGGGTTTCTTACCTTTAAAATCCACTATGAAATGTTGTTAATATGATTGGTTCACAGTACCAAAGAGTCAGTTAACAATTTGATTTGCTACTTCCTCCTTAGCCGAAAATTTGGAGACGGCTCTTGTGTTATGTGGATTGACGGTAGTTGATGATCACGCAACCGAAATTCAATTTTTTATTAATATGTAAATGTAAAGGTAAAACTCATACTGTCTTTACCAAGACAGACATCATAGTGTTAAGTCCCGTCAATACAATATACAGATCTAAAAATGACGTAATGCATTAAATGAGTTATTTCGGACCAACTGAATGCCGTATGTATTTGTTTATAGATAGAGCGTGCAAAAATTTTCAGCCAGTAATAACACGAGACATTTTTAACGCGGTTCAAATGACTGTTGTTTTGGGTCGGTCACATCGCGTAAAGAAAATGGTATAATCGACGTAAGTATGCGATGAGACGCAATTATAGAAGTTTAACTAGCGGCGAGTGGTCGTATGAGGCGGCGCGGGCTCGTGTCGTTCTGGCAACGTGTAGTTTGAGCAAGCCTTTTTAGAACTGTAAGAATCGAAAATATATGTCTACATCTGGAATTGATGGTATGTCCTTGGATTAAAATTGTCCCAAGAGATTAAAAATTACTGTCAGTAAGCCCGGTAAACAGACAAAGAGTTCGTGTTGGAAAACTAACTCCATCTTTGAATGATACTAAGCTCATTAAGTATTAGTTGAAACGGTAATAACTATGCTAATTTCAAAACGAAACTATTGCGGTGATTATTTGTTATGTTGAATAGTACCATGCTATTGGTATTTTACCAGGAGTTGTACTTGTTTGTTACTCTTGAGAAAAAAACACTATGAAAATATAGATGCAACAGTTCGCAACACGAAATAACAAAATGTCCTTTACGTTATTAAGGACATGTTCAATGTACTCGTATTTGAAAGTATAGTAAACAAAAAACGCTATGTAATTCGAAAACCATATGGCCTGTATCGATTGAAATCACCTTGAGCTTATCTACGAGTAAAACCGAATTAATAATCCATTGGAGTAAACTAAGAGTTGCTAATGTCATTCTGTAACATAATATTGTCACACTTATTTTAATAATAACGTAGTCATTCAGTTCACTTACATAAGGACCTCGGCTGCCCCATTTCAAAACCTAGTAGGGACTTAAAGCGAAATTTTACAGGAGAGCGCATAAACGTGAAAAAGGTCAGCCTATGAAAAGTATTCATTTTAGGTGAAAAAAATAGCTATTGGTTATATAAAATACTAAATAATGAAAACGTAGTACTAACAATATTTTAATATATGTGTATATTACATACTTTAAGTCCCTTACTAACTTTGATAATATTTAGGTTAGGTTTTTAATATATCTGCTTTCATGTTAGTTTAACATGTTGGTGTTTTTGTATTTGGTAGTGACTTCCTAGGTTAACAAGATTATGCAATAAAATGATTTTTGTAAAAAATGTCCCGTACTAGGTTTTGAAATGGGACAGGCGAGGTGCCCTCATTACTCTTTCGCTCAATCAGTCCTTGATTTTACTATTCAATATCTACTATAATAATTTTACTATTAATTCAATAACATAATTTTGCTTTATTTCGCATGTCTCACATTAAAGAAAGAATAGGGCTATAATCATCCCGTCAAACATTTTTATATGGCTTGACCACCGGCTTTAAAATCCCTACGGGAAAAGGCAGACATCTAACCATCGGCCATATTGGCGGAGAAGAAACATTTGTAAACGAAAGTTTATTTAAATTCTAGAGCAAAAAAGGTAAAGAAAAGAGTGTTTGGTGGAATAATTTAGTTTATAATCTGATGACAGTAACGTACAAAAATAAATGCATAACATAGTTGTTCGATTTTATATAACATAATTATAAACTTACGTTATCACACAAGTAAATAGACGTAGTACTAAATATCATCTTTTTAAAGTCGTATTATCTTTTAAAATTACCAATGATATTATCATTTCATCCCTCACCTGTGAATAGAAAAAATTAAGATTTATTTAAAGCGCTTGTTTTTCATCTCTCAAATCATTACCAATATTTCCCGTGCTAGTAGTAATAATAACTACTTTCAGAATACAGGACACATAATACATAAATAAAAAATACAAAGTAATAAAACCAAATATGTTTTGAACCACACCGTAATAAATGAATCATCGAATCCATTTGTCACATCACTATTTATTTTTCATCACAAAGTCGTAACGCTGTAAACGTTAATTTATTACAATGGATTAACGACTTTAGTACACGACTCAATACAAAAAACTAATTTAGGCATAATTTCATGCAAGCTTCCGTAACTAATAAAATGATGGGTTTTTGTTCACACAGCTGCGACAATGCGTCGCCGCGTTCAAATCATTTTATGCAGTGAATAAATCTTGTCGAAAATTATTGTCGAAACGACACTAGCCCTAAACCCTGAAGTGCGTGGGTAGCCGCCACGCCGCCGCCACGATGACGCATCGCCTCCACACACTGGCATGGTGACACGTATTGTACAATAATCGACTTATATATTCATAACTTCTCTCGCTATAAACCCGAATCGATAGATAACGAACTAACGTCATTGGTAAATAACAATAGCAGAGACATCTTGATTAACATGTTTCTGCGATTGAATTCGTAGATGTTATCGAAATATTGGCATTAAACAAGTCGTATGTACCGGTTCCGTTATAATATTTGGTAACTGAGATGAAATAAATTTAAAATCATATTACTTATTTCGGCCTATAAATATTGGAGGTATTTATGAAGAACTATTCATTTCCGAACATTATAATGAACGCCCAATTATAATTAATAATTTAAGCGCACGTTAAATAATTGAAGAAATCATTAAGATAATCAATTTTCAAATGTTTAATTCTTTGTAATTTCTTTGCGTGTGATAGAATATTTTCAATAATAATCATATGATTATGGGCGTACCTATATATTCTTAAACCATTTAAGAATTATCATTCACGATAAAGATATTAAAGATACTGTATTTACACATTTAAACAAAAAATCCGAGATCATAGTTGATACATAATAACACGTTTCCGCTGATTTCCACCGGTAGTTATAAAAGCCCGACGCTTATACAAAATGGGCACTCTCTCTAGGAGACCCGGTTATTTTATTTGGAGATCTCAACTCCAAACACACAGATTGGAAGTGTCGATCAACCAACGCGAATGGTATCAAACTCAGTCAATTCATAGCAACTTGGGACGTCGATGTCCTTTGTCCGTCCTTCCCTACTCATTACCCGGATCGAGCACTCCTTCCTCCGGACATTATCGATCTCGCGTTAGTTAAAGGAGTCGCCCTCAATCTAAGGGCGATCGAAACGCTCAACGACTTAGGCTCTGATCACCGGCCGGTCTCTCTCAAACTCGGGCCTTATGTCACCGAACCAGTCACTTCTACTAAAACCTTCACCAACTGGGAAGGCTATAAAAAATCACTCGTAGCAGGTCTCGATGCCGCCGGCTCACCACTGGCTATCAACTCAGACTACTTCGTCAATACGGAAAAGATAGACTCAGCGGTCAACTCTCTAACTCACTTAGTACAATCATCTCTCCGTGACAACGAGCGTGTAGTCGAGGTCCCAAACCGGAAACTACCACCCGATGTTAGGAATCTTATTCAAGCCAAGAATGCAGCCCTGAGAAGGGCTGCACTCTACCCCACCCCAACGTATAGGAAGCGAGCCAACGCTCTCCAGCGACGTGTTCGCTCTCGTCTTGCCGAAGTGAGAAACTCCAATTGGGACTCCCTCATGGAGGGGATCACACCCTCCCATCGGGCGTTCTACAAGGTGGTGAAAGCCTTCCGAGTAGGCGCCCAACCTCTCACCCCGCCTTTACCACGTCCCGATGGCAGTATCGCCTTCGAAGACGTCGATAAAGCCGAATGTTTCGCTGACAGCATAGCTTCTCAATGCTCACCCAGTTCGCAACCATGCGCTCCTTCCCACATAGAATCAGTAGAGGATGAGGTCCGTCAAAAGAACTCACTCCTTGTCACCGCTGAGCCCATCGTTGTTTCCGTTGACGTAGTCCAAGACATCATCCGGGGTTTAAAACCCCGCAAAGCGCCAGGAGCCGACGGCATCTCTAACGTCGCGCTTAAACATTTCCCCGAGCTTTCTCTTTTAGTTCTCATTTTTAATGCCTGCTTGCATCACTGCTTCTTTCCAACCGCTTGGAAGGAAGCTATCGTAATAGGAATTCCCAAACCCGGTAAACCACTTAACATTCCCTCAAACCACCGCCCCATCAGTCTCTTCAAGGCTATGGGGAAAGTATTCGAACGCGTCATTCAATCCAGACTTAGAAACCTTCTCCTCCCAGTAGGCGGTCAACCACTAATCATTCCACAGCAGTTCGGCTTTCGTGCCAAGCTCTCGTGCCCTCAGCAAATCCATCGCATAGTGGAATATATCCTAAGCGGTTTTTATCCCAAACGTAAACGCACAGTCGCGGTTTTCTTCGACGTTGCCAAAGCTTTCGACAAAGTTTGGCACGGAGGACACCTTTATAAACTCCATTACCTAGGTCTGCCAGATCGCGTTGTTCGATTAGTCGCTTCCTATCTCCAAAACCGCTCCTTTCGTTTCAGACATGAAGGAGTACTTTCCTCCCCACGCCCGCTAGCGGCTGGGGTTCCACAGGGCTCGGTACTCGCACCCCTGTTATTTTTAACGTATATGAACGACATACCTATCCCTAAAAACGGCGTACAACTCTCACTATTCGCAGATGACATCGCCCTCTATTATCAATCGCAGAAATTAGATTCAGTCCTCTTCAGACTCCAACACTCAGGTAATGAGCTAGGAAAATGGTTCATCAAATGGCGAATCGAAATCAACGCGGAGAAAAGCTCCGCGGTATGCTTTCACTACAAGACCAGACATAGACAAGACCACCCAAACATTCGTTTGCTAGACACCCCTGTTCCGTGGAAAACCACTACCAAATACCTAGGAGTAACTCTCGACTCCAGACTTACCTTCAGACCGCACGTTCGTAAAGTCACCAACTCCGCCAGATTCTATATGAGCCGACTCAACAGTCTGTTGGGGAGGCACAGTAAGATGTCCCTCAGAAGCAAGCGAACGCTCTACAAGGTTTGCATACGACCGGTGATGTCATGCGCCGCCCCTGTCTTCGCACACGCCGATCCCCGAGTCCTCTATCCCATGAAGATTGTTCAAAACCTTTTTTGCAGGATCGCAACCAACGCTCACTGGTGCGTGAGGAACGCCGACCTGCACTTCGATCTACAACTTCCGACAATCCAGAAATCTTTTAAAGAATATTGCACCGTATTTTTCAGATCCTCAGAGGAACACTCGAACCCACTAATCAGACAGGCAGCGGATTACACCGCTCCTAGTCTTACAGACCATCAAATCCGGAGGCCAAGAAACGCTCTCACAGATCCCCCTGACAAGTTATCTTCGGACTTGGACTGCCGCCTGGCAGCCGTAGTTAAAAACTCAAATAATAACAGTTAGTAGCATCCTTAAGATGCCACATAGTCTCTCCATTTGACAACACCTTCAGTGTTAACAACAAGCGTATGCTCCCTCGGGAGTGCCGCTATCACCCTTTCCTTCTCTAAGGATGGGTCGCTTTAGATGAAGGCTTAGAGGCCACAAGGCCAAAGCCAACTCGGGTGGTGTTTAGTGGGTAGGCCCCCAGGTTTCTCGGGAGTCCCATATAATGCTATGTATGCTATGCTATGCTAGGTATGCTATGAGCATTCACCACCCCCCTCCCGCGCTTTTCCGGAGGGTAGCCCATTTTCCATCTTCTGGGCGCAAAAAAAAAAAACAAAATGGGCACTTTTTGATCGACCATCGTAAAGAGCGGAGCACCAAGCAAAGGCGAGGAACCCTTAAGTAAAAGAAGTAGCTGGGGACGCTAACAAAAGCTAAGTAACACTAACAATACATTTATATTATGTTAAAGGAATATGATTTGAATTTTAAAAATAATAGCTTATTTATAAACTACACCTCTGCTAAATATATTAATCATGTTATGAATAAAATTATTTAAAAAGATATCTTTCATACCCCCTTTATGGATTTAAATTATAGCTCTACCTTTAAATTAACATCAGAAGTTGGATTCTAACCCATGTTTAAAAAAAATGTTTTTTTTTTTAATAAAAACAACCTTAGATTTTGTGGGCGTGAATTATGGATCCCGGAATCGTGGAAGGCTTGTTAAAAGCTATCCGTGACGCAGTTGCTGACAGCCATTAGACTGATGACGTGGTGGTACCGCCTTTTGATCCCGACAAAAACGAAAATGGCGCTGATAATTGATGTGCCTCAGTGGATACTATTTCGTCGGATCTTGGATGGAGCAGCGTTACAACTGTAGCGAAGGCAGGTAAGGCCGTAAAAGGCTCTGCATTACTATGGTATGAAACTTAGGATCCCGAAAAAGGAAGATCATGGGAAACTTTTAAACGGTCTATCAAAGATTTATACCCATAGAAACGAAAATTATCGGATAAATTAACAAAAGCCGTCCTATTTACATCGGATGCCATAGATTCGTATTGTGAATATGCCAGAGAAAAACTGAGACTCTTTAAAATTACTAAAATTGCTTTCACGGAAGGACAATTGGTCGAGCTTGTTTGCGGAGGTATAACTGATGTATGTAAATGTAAGAATGGCTTCCCATAACAGACGTGTTTCAACTACCGCAGAGCTTATGTCTTTGTTCACAACTTACATTAAACAACCTAAAAACGAACTATTGACTGTAATAAAGAAACAGACATATCTGACAACCAATCCTCAAATAATAATAAACGGCTCAGGGTGAATGATTCGCAAGAAAAACGCTGTTTTTCTTTGTAACAAGACAGGGCATTTTAAAACTAATTGTTTTAAAAACAGAAATGTACAACGTTTCAACACAAATACGCCTATATTAAGTGATACCAGATCAAATAATATTATTCAGTATTCATTCTGTAAAAAATATGGCCATGACGATTCTATTTGTTTTATTAAGAAACGACCAATCTCTAACCCTCCAATAACAAAAAATAACGATGTTAATTGTTTTACGAAATTAAAATTAAAGTTAAACTAAGTTATTATTATTGATACGATCATAGAAGCTTTAATATATACTGGTGCGAGTTGTAGTATTTTAAAAGATTCTTTCGCCAGAAAATTAGGGTCCCATTTAGAACCATGTTTTATAACTTTTGAAGGAATAGGTAACGGGAAATTAAACACTTTTTCAAAAATCACAGTTTTCGTTAAGTTCGACGAAATTTGCTTAGAAATTGAATTTAATATAGCTAAGAATAAAGATTTTAATTATGATTGTTTAATCGGTAGAAATACGATACAGTATCCAGATATTTACATAATATTGGATGCAGCCGGTTGTAGATTGAAACGCACTTCCTTGCCCGAACCTGCCGGTGAAGTCCTTAATGTTTTAGATATAGAAGATGAATTTGCGCAGTTAAAGGAATCCCATAACTTATTTGGATCTAAATTAACGAACACAAATTGTAGACATTTTGAAAAAAGTTCCCTTTAGTACCCACGGCTGATAATATCGGTACGGTTAAAACTGGTAAAATGACTTTGCGTTTGAAAAAGGATGAAATTATGTACTATAGACCCTATAGATTGGCTCCTATTGAGAGAGAGAAGGTAAAACTAATGATAGACGATTTATTAAATAAAAAAATTATACGTAAAAGTGATTCGTCTTTTGCATGTCCTGTGTTGTTTGTAAAAAAAAAAGACTGAAGTGACAGGATGTGTATAGACTTTAGGGCGCTCAACAAAATTATAGAAAAACAAAGACTCCCTCTCATAGAAGATCAAATAGATAAGTTAGGTAAAGCGAGATACTTTATATCAATTGACATGAAGAATGGTTTCCATCAAATTCCCGTTGCGGAAGATTCTATACTACATTTGAGACCCCTGACGGTCACTTTGAGTTTTTGAAAATGCCGTTTGGCATCTCAAATGGGCCATCTGTTTTCAGAGGGCCATTAGTAAAGCTGTACAACATTTAAAATTCTTACTTGTTTATATAGATGATTTATTGATTCCTTTTAGAGAGGAAACTCAAGAATTACAATATTTAGAATTAACTCTAGAGGCTCTTTGTTCAGCGGGTTTTACGATAAATTTAAACAAATGTAAGTTCTTTGTGAATGAAATCGAGTATTTAGGTAGGCATATTTCAGAAAAAGGTATCAGGCCTAGCGATAGTTAAGTATTGGCTTTAACAAACTCTCCTATTCCCAGTACTATAAGGGAGGTGCGTCAATTTATAGGGCTAACCAGCTATTTCGTAAACTTTATCCCTGAGTTTGCAGCGCGTACTGCCTGTATATCTAAACTCTTAAAGAATAATTAAATATGGGAATGGGGATCAGATCAAGATAAAGCTAGAGTATATTATAAAACATTTGGTTTCCAAACCTCTTTTCACTGTCTTTGAACCAAACTTAGTAACAGAATTGCACACTGACGCTAGTTCCTTGGGCTATGGTGCTATATTAATACAGAAGGTAGCTAATCCAAAATAAAGTAGTAGCTTATTTTAGCAAACGTAATACTTCCGTAGAATCCAGATATTGTTCATACGATTTAGAAACGTTGGTCATATACAATGCTTTAAAACATTTTAGAGTGTATTTACTGGGTATTAATTTCACTGTAGTAACAGACTGTAATGCCATTAAATCTACAATGAACAAAAAAGACATCATCTCGTGTAGCGAGATGGTGGACTTATATGCAAGACTTTCATTTTGATATTGTTTACAAAAAGGAAAATTTGTCGAGTTTGTTGACTACCTTAGTCGCAATCCAGTCAAACAAATGTCTGGTCTACCAATAGTTACTGTCCTTAATGAGGCAAATGAAGATCCTCCATCATGGTTAGAAATGGCTCAGCATAATGACAATGAAACTCAAGATATAATAAAAAAGCTAATATTTGGTAAAATCGATACCATACAGTATGTAGTCATAAATAATTTACTTCATTATAAAAGTAATTTTGATGTTTCACCTAAGTTATATATTCCTTGCGGTTACAGACTCAGTATATTAAAACTATATCATGACGGTAATTGTCATGTTAGTTATGACAAAACTTTTAACAAAATTAGAGATAACTTCTGGTTCCCTGGTATGGCGGCGTTTACAAAAAAATACATCTCGAAAAAATCATTCAGGACCAAAACACGGTCTTTTGCATCCTATCATCAAGTCTATTCTCTTTCATACTTTACACTTGAATTGTACTGGTCCTTTTCGAAAGTCCTCTGAAGGTTTCAAACATGTTTTGATTATAGTAGACGGTTTTACTAAATATTTCATACTGAAACCGATAAAAAGTTTGAATGGTCAAGAAATGATGTCTGTCATTCGTGAAACAATTGCGTTGTTCGGTACTCCTTCACTAGTCTTAACAGACAGAGGTACAAACTTCACTTTTCATCAAGTATAATCGTCATTTAGATACATGCAGATTGAACACCACAAAATATCCACTGGCACTCCCCGTAGTAATGGCCAAGTAGAAAGATACGTAGGTACCGTTATAAATATGCTAACTACATCAGTTACTAATATATCAGAATGGCCAAACGCTCTTTGGAAAGTACAACAATCTCTTAATACGACTGTTCAAAATTCTACAGGATTTTCTCCAATTAGACTGTTGATTGACAGGGAAGGAAATATACATCCATATAAATATACATCCGTACAAGCCCGACTAAATGACGTTGTTGATGAATCAATACAGCCTACTATTAATGTACAAGTTGATCGCGAATTAGCCCAACAGCGTCTCAAAGATGCCGCTGAAAAATATAAGAAGCGTTTTGACTCTTCCAGAAGAACCAACCAAATTTTTAATATAGGAGATGTAGTTTATATTTCCCAGGATCACAGACGTCAAGATAAACTTAGCCCGAAATTTAAAGGATCATATCAAATAGTTGAGATTTTATCGAACGATAGATTTTCTTTGAAAAGTCAAAGCAACTTGAGAAATCTCACAGTTGCTAAAGAGAAATTACGTATTTGGCTTGGCGAATAGATAGAACAAAACGCTTCTTTTGAACAAACACTCAAATTAAAATCAATGTGCCGTGATAGATTAAATGAATACAAAACAATCACTATAAATTATATTATCACAAAGTCATTTAAAGGACTATTAGATTATTTTTATGTGATACGTGTGGTTATAAGGAAAGGTGTTATTAAAATTAATTTGTAATAGTACACAATTATATTAGTTACAAGAATTTAATTGTTTTGAATATAGTAATATTTATTCCCATTATGTAAAAATGTAACTAAAGTTACAACGTGTATAGTAATTAGGAAATTTATAATTATTAAAATTGATATAAATAATTGTAATTGAAAATAAACAAATGTATGAAAACAAAACGCTGGTCGGTCACTGTCCTGATATTAATCTTGGAATCACTAAAAGCAGCGGTTGATAAGATTAGTATATAGAGGACAGAGGCTACTTAATTAGAACTGCTGGTCAGTCCCTGCCCTGGTACTAGACTGAAATTCACGGGCAGCAGGTGATAGGTCTAGTATGTCAAGGCCAGAGACTTAGTGTTATATTAGGCGCAGGGCATTAAAACCAGCACTTAATGAAGATACTCTTTAATCACAATTTTTCATACTCTTGTACTACTCGACTGTGTTCATTTGACAACTCTCCTCACGAGTTGGCGCCAATGTCACTTACTGACATTTCGCCCACAGATCTCACAACATCTCTCCTTTTTTAATTGAAGTATATTGTATGAATTATATAATACAAATTTTAAACTGTCGTAATTTAAATTGGCTTCTAGCTACAAGTTTATTTACTTATATACTAATACAATTTATTTTTATTATCATTATATAATTGTAGGTTTCTTAATTGTATAAGTTATTAACAATATAGTCCTCTAACTATTTAGGTTTTTTAGCAATCCTATCAGATCTTCTAAGTATCAGGTTCATTATGTATCAGGTTGATTAATATTATCAGTTTCTTCTAAAGAATTATTCTCACTTTGAACATCTGATAAGTTTGGCTGTTGTTTATCATCATCAAATTCAAAATAGTAATTATCTGTATGCTTTTTCTAATGATATAGGAGGAGGTACTTTATTTAAATGCCACCTATTCCGCCTGAATTTTCCTTTATCGTGCTTACAATAAAAGATCTAGGCTCCTCACATCTTTTTTCAATCAAATCATAAGTTTTTAAATCCGTTACCCAAACTTTATCACCCACTTCCAACCCTGGCAAATTTATTGCCCTATGCCTTTCATTATAATAGTAAGCACTCTTATGCTTCCTGTCTATTTCTCTATCTTTTAATTTATTTTCAATTATAAGAGGTTTTTTTAGATTACTAGGTAACATTGGTAGTTTATCTCTCAATTTACGATTAAACATTAATTCAGCTGGGCTGTAACCCACTTCCAAAGGTGTATTCCTGTACACTAGTAAAGCCAAATAAATATCTTCATTTTTAGATAATAGAGATTTTGCAATTTTAACTACTGATTCTGCTAACCCATTGCTTTTTGAGTAATAAGGACTGCTAGTTATAGATTTAAATCCATATTCTTTCGCAAAATTAATAAATTTAGTTTTAAATTGTGTGCCACAGTCTGATCTAACTACCTCTGGAATACCATATCTAGAGAATACTTCTTTGCACTTGGTTATGACTGAGTTTTCTGTCAAGTCTTGAAGTTTGTATATTTCTAAAAATCGAGAATAATAATCCATCAATACTATATACCAGTTGTTATTAAACTTAAATAAATCTATTTTTGAAAAATATTTAGCTCCTTTTAACTTTGCTAGTGTGTTTTCCACTTTTGGTATAGGATAAACAGGTCTTAAAATGTTTTTATTCACTTCAGTATAATCTCCACATATTCTTACTTTATTATTCCTTAGTACTACTACTATTGGTGAAACAAAATCTGTGCCTTCTTCTATAGGACTTATTATACCTAATCGCTGCAATTTATTTAATTCTTCTTTGACTCTAGGTAAGAGTGGTATCGATATATTTCTGGGTGTGGCATGTATGTAAGGTTGTGGATTTTCAATTAATTTGATCTGAAATTCGTCTTTATAAACCCCTAACTCATTAAATATATTAGGAAATTCTTTTTCTATGCTGCTAATACAACTTAAATCATTAGAGATTGAAACTGCACAAATATTAATGATCTTCATTGCGTCAATGGCAGGTCTACCCAAAATAGCAGATTTTATACCTTGGATGACATAAATCTAACCTTGAAAAATATTGTTCTTATAATTTAGTGTCAATTTTATTGATTCTGTCACTTTCAATTGTGTCCCATCTGGTCCTTTCACTACATCCAAACTTTTTTCTAAACAAAATTTATTTTCCACTGCTACATGGTCTGGTATAGCACTTATATCTGCTCCTGTGTCAATCAAAAAGTTTACTTTTTGTTTAAATATTTTATCTTGAAAAATATCTACTTCAATCATATACTTATTCACATTTTTACAAAAACTCACCTCATATTCTATTCCTTCCTTCATGTCCACTTTTCTCACTGCCTTTGCACAACAAAATCTAGCAAAATGACCTCTTCTTTGGCAATTATGACATGTTGCATTATATGCTGGACATTTCTCCCTTGGATGTCTTGTTTGTCCGCAAAACCAACAACAGCCCCTTTTACTCTTACTTCCTTCTACTACTACTACTACGTTGACTATTTCATCTTTTTCTCTCTTCATAACTTGATATTCTTCCCGTTGGATTTCTGCCTGTTTACATATCTGCACAGCTTCAGCTAACGTTAAGTCATTTTTTAACAATAATCTATCGCTAACATTCTTGTCACCCACTCCTATGACAATTCTATCTCTTATTTGTTGTTCTTTTAGTGCTCCATACTCACAATATTCCGCCAATTTGTGTAGATTCGTCACAAATTCATCAAAGGTTTCGTCTTCTTTTTGGATTCTGATATTACATCTGTAACGCTCGTATATAACATTCTTTTTCGGCGAAAATAAGTCATCAAATTTTTGCAGGAGCTCTTCATACTTTAATTTTTTTTCAAATTGTATTATTATATCTTCGACCCTATCGCCCATGCAGTACAATAAACAATCTGTTTTATTTTTGTCACTGCACTCGTTGTTACCTGACAAAGCCATATACCTCAAAAAACGGGTTTTGTATTTTGGCCATTCTTCCGGCACGAAGGAAAATTGTCCCGGACAGGCAACCTTTAGCACTTTATCCATTGATTCTTTGACGGATTTTTCTGCTGCCACCATGTTATATTAGGCGCAGGGCATTAAAACCAGTACTTAATAAAGATACTCTTTAATCACACTTTTTACAATTTTTCATACTACTTGTACTCTCGACTGTGTTCATTTTGACAACTCTCCTCACGAGTTGGCGCCAATGTCACTCACTGACATTTCGCCCACAGATCTCACAACACAATCTTAACAAAATAATAAATTTAGAAAATTGTTACTAAGTGAAACTACTATGTGATTAAAATGTGAATGTGCAAGGGTGATAAATATTAAAAAGAAATAGATATTTGTAATTTTTATTTATTTATTTATTTATTTCTTCTGAACCATACAAAGAAATAATGGTACAAAGGCGGACTTAATGCTAAAAGCATTCTCTGCCAGTCAACCTTCAGGCAAAATTGAGAAGCGACGAAGGCGGTACATAAGATTAAAATAAAATAAGGATAGATACAATATACCATATATAAATACTATTTATAGATAACCAACATATATACATATAAATATTAAGTATAGCTAAAATTACTGTAAATATATACAAAAACAAATGGTATACACATATAGCTATAAAAATACATACAGAATGTAGTGATGGCAAATTTAGCTGTTTTGAAGGAGATCGCGAAGTTTTCTCTTGAAGTTCAGTCTAGTGGCTGGTTATTAGATTGTCGGGAAGAGCATTCCAAAGTTGAATGGCTTGAACGGCAAATGATAATTAAATTATAATAAAAGATATATATTATATAAGTATTAGAAGACAGGATCGTTTCAAAATATAGAACTTTGAGAGCTTGTTTCTAAAAAAAATGGCAGATAATAAGTATAATGAATAAAAAAGAAATTGTGTAAAGTTCAGTAAGGCATTTGTTGGGGGGGNTTAAAACCACAAACGCTTTAAAATATATTTTTTATTATCTGTTTGTCATGTCATGTCTGATGTCTCTGCAACCAATGCGATAGTTATACTTAAGACATTCCCGGGCATTAGCCCTAGGTGATTCGGAATTTTTAACAAGCAAACCAGTGTGTGATCCAATAGTCTCAAAGTTTTGTCAGACTTTAGTAGTAACAAACAACAATAATTATTTTGTGCAAATAATTGTGTTAAAATGTAATGTTTAGTGATGAATTCGGAAATAACTGGCCAATTATTAAATACTCGGTGTAAAGCTTTGTTAACAATTGTTATCCTGGGGCTCAAGTCTGCTAATTTATATAAAATCTCATACTATTACGTTTCTGTTGAGAGTCAATTGTAATTCAATAATCATTGTGACAAATTGTCTATTCTGTGAATACATAAATGTAATGTCAATAGTCTTCAATAGAATCGTAATGGAGTCTTAGGTGAATGTTTCCCAGTGTTGCCTACTAAAATCTACCGAGACGCTGAATGATTGTTTTATTTTAAATAAATGTTTTCCTTATTTTCTTTGATTGAATTACGAGTATTAATAATAAATTGATTAAACTTAAGTCCTGTGTCGATAGCACATCACCCAACGTTATTAAAAACACTTTATTTAGAAGACGGTGGCTGTGAAAGTCAAAAATAAACAAACTAAAACGCTGTCATGAGGATGATTGTCAACAACAAAAAAAAAGAAGGCAATATCACTGCCATAACTGTGGAGCCAAATAATATATCATAAAAAGTGAAGTAAAATAAAGTAAGCTGCAAAGATTTGAATGTCTCAGCCTGCACACAAGCCTGAAGGACAGGGGCAGCAACCCGATCTCTCCGGCTCTCATACTACACTGTTGTAATATGAACACAGGCAACATCAGTGACAGCCTGCCCCACGACGACGTCGTCATGGATATCAACTAATTACTGGTTAGTTTTACCACTTCCATTCTTAATAATGTACCTACATTAAAAATGACAGTTTCTACTGCTACTGCTTCTGCTTATAAATATTTATTTTTAAAATTAAAATTAATATTTTGTTCTTGCTTAAAACATTCTCAATGTGCTTAAATATAAATACTTGTTAATTAAACTATTTTTTTTTTCAGGTACACAGGAAGAAGTTAAGTTATATCTACGATTCCGAAAGTGATTAGTTTATTAGTATTAGATAGTATGATAATTATAAAAAAAATGCCAATGCGTGTAAACAAATATATTTTATTGCCGTTCCCACCATAATCTCTATACAAGAGCCTGCTGCAGCATTCTACCTTTTTGGGGATCAGGGTTAACTCTGCCATATGGTATATGACTCTGCCATACACTGAAGTCATGGGCTGACCCAGAGCTGCTTGCATCCACGCATAAAATGTTGAGGTCAGCATCACAAATCTACATGTATAATCAGTAAAACATTTTAATCTAAACTTATTAAAGTACATACATAAGCATTATATGCTTACTTACAATCGTAAAATTTAATGAATAAGCTAAGCTATAGCTAAGAGAAATTTGTAATAAAATGAAAAATATCCAACATAATCAACAAGTTTTATTATCTATCAGTCATGCACTTATGTATATGAATACAGAATTTAAACAAAAAATAGCATCTCCTGCTTAAAACTAAATCGACATATAACTTTTTTTAAAACTCAATCTGTAGGCCTTATTATACTTCGGTAGAGTAAATAGGCCTATAGTCTAAACTATCTAAAAATCAACTTATAGTATGCAAATTGGTAGGTTTCAGATCAATAATCATACAAATAATGTAATAGGAACATAACGGTCATATAAAATTAAATAAATTGCCTCTATTCGCATCCACCAGGACACTGAAATTCATCAGTATCTTTTTTCGACAAACCGACACACTCTTCGTGATACCACTTAGAGCATCGCGAGCATTCCCTCATTGCATCATCCATCCTGTCTTCTTCGCAGGCATGACAGTACCAACTTTCTTGCTTTTGTGGAGTGCCTTTGATGGTGGTAGACTTTTCGGCAGATACGATTTTAGCTCTCTTTGGATTTAAAGTCTTTTTAGATTTCCTCTTTTCTGTTCTATCTTTCTTCACTTTAGCTCCTTCCCTTCCCTTGACTCCTTCAAATTATTCCTTTAGTTTATTGTTCTTTCTTTTGTTATCTTTCATTTCCTTACTATTTATTTTCTCTTCATTGTATTTATCAAACAGATCTTTTATGACTGGCGTACCTCGATAATTAATCGCTTTTCGTGTAACAGTTGGCGTTTTTGTTTGAATTTTAACAGGTGTAGGCAGGAGATCATAAAATTCATTTCTTTTTAACTTACTGAGTGGCAAATCATCCGATTCCTCTGAACTGGAGCTTGAACCATAAACTGTGCGATAAAAGCTGCGTTGCACAGTTTGCTCTTTTAAAATCTGCCGTGTTGATGTTGATGCTAAAGCTGGTGATTGTTTATTAGCTTGTTTTGGAGTCACTGGTCGAGGACAACCAACAGGTGGAATATTTCCTTCCAGGACATCGGGTATTGGAATCTGTGTCAAAATCGATGGTGATGTATCAGCAGGTTCTGGAGTCTTCTTTTGACGACTATCAATAGGTGGCACGTTTTCTTGATCAAGATCAGGCCTTGAGGCTTCCGATAAAATAGACGGTGTTGTATCTTCGGATCCTGGAGCTTGTACACGAGGATATTGGAGAGCTAGTACGTTCGTTTGTGCGTCATCAGGTGCTGGAGCTTCCGTTAAAATTGAAGGAGCAAAAGCTGTTTCTGGTATGGCCTGTGGTTTGAAGGGGTACAAGCCAGTCGCTCTAAAGCCACTCGTGATATTACTGTGTGTCATACATTTAGACCAAACGCTTGAAATAACATAATTAAAACGTGATTTTGTAAGTTTTTTATGTCTGTTTTGTTCTAAAAATAATAACACTTCAGTATCCCAGTGGTGTTCAAACGATCTATAGTCGGCTTTGTCGAGGGGCTGCAGTTCATGAGTTGTATTGGAAGGTAAACTATACAAATATATGCCAAGTGAGTCAGATATATCGACAATGGAAAGATCTAAATGACATGCTGCTTTGTCAAAAATCAAAACGCATGGTCCCTCGCTTTTGTATTTAGACAAATGTCTTAAAAATGATTTTATTTATTTATTTATTTAAGACATACCAACAGCATAGTATACAACACATTCTGTAAAATATTATGCACTAGAATTTTGTCAGATATATATGCCAATCATAGGTACGTACAGCTTTCACTTCACAATAGAGTGACTTGTTATTGTTTACTATTTTATATAAGGAAAAGAGATCTAACATTTGAGTTCATTTGTTATGTACCCCTTTGCTGACTTTTCTACCAAAGATCCGGGTGGCAAATTGTCGTACAATTCTGGCTTTAATCGTTAGCCCTTAAATATGACCATAGATGGTATTGCAGTACCGAGAGCATTAAAACATCCTGCAATCGTAACGCTTTCTGCATGTTCGGAAGACTGCAAATGAACCCTTTTAGCCCCTTTTTTGGCCAAAACACTTTGCTGGTGGTGGATAGTGAGACGGCAACCTTTCTCCTCCATGTTATATATTCGTTCAGGATGATCATATAATTCGAATTTATCATAAATAATTTTCAATTTTTGGAAGTGGTCGTCAACAATAAATTTATTAAGTTTTTGGGCTCTTCCTGGGTTCATAAACTGAGCTTTTCTGACAGATACTTCAGGGTGTCTTTTCATGAACGCTTTAAACCAGTCTTTACCTGCGCATTTGCCAATATCATTAAAATTGTGCTTTACCTTATTTTGCTCACAATATTTATACACCAATCGACGCAGTATTCTTGGTGTTACAAGCAAGCCTATTTCAAAATACCGGATTATCCTTTGCACAAGTTGAGCTTCCTCTTCAGTATTCAATATAGGTTTACGTCCCAAAGTTTTCTTTAAACTGCCAGACTGCAGATGATTTCTGATTGTTCTTCTAGGAACTTTATATCTTTCTGCAGCCGTATACGTACTCATAGCACCTCTTTGTACTGCTCGAACAGCTGAAATCAGGTCGTCTTCTGACCACAATGCCCGTTTGGGAGGCATCGTGACCGTAACAACTGTTGGATTTATATAATACAAAAATTAATACACCTAACAAGGAGTCTTTGTTCTCCTTTGTACCCCATAGTTTTTTTTTTCTTTGTTCAGCCACAGGAAAAATCCATCATGGACGAATGAGTACCGTACAGCGTCAATTACTTGAGCCTGTACGGCACCCAGACAGTACCGGACTCGTACCGGCTAAAAAACCTGTGTCTGAATACTTTAAAACCATCGATATGGAAGTCGATGCCCTTTTTGTTCCATATGTATTGATTAGCTACACGAAGTTATTGACATGGTGTGCATTCCTCTCCTTTGAACATATCATATACAGCAATAAAGTAATTAAATCTATAAATATTAAATTATACAATATAAATCAATGATACAATAAAAATCAATTTTTTTTTCCCTTAATTACACTTAAATTATAGTATATAAATAATGGTACAATAATAAACAACTTTATTTTGTTATACTACTACTTATTTCTTTTAATAGCGTCTTTGGCAACCCGCTGACACTAAATGACACTTAAATTATACTACCTATGTAAATAATGATACAATTTTTTTTTTTCCTTAATTACACTTCAATTATAATATGTAAATAATGGTATCATAATAAACGACTTTCTTTTCTTATACTACTACGTCTTATTTCTTTTAATAGCGTCTTTGGCAACCCGCTGACAATAGGCCAAAAAGTTCCCTCTCAAAAGGTCGTTACATATCCAGTCTTTCAGCTTCTCAATACTGACTTCCAGGTTGTGTTTTGACTCTAGTTCGTATCTACTCTTTCCGTATTTTGGGCAGCTAGTTATGAGTAGGATTACTGTCTCTTTAGTCAGCGGGTCGCAGATACATGCTGCTTCATTTTTACATTTAAATTTATAGAGGTACGAGGAGAAGCCACCGTGTCCTGTTAGAATTTGTACTATTATTGGGTTAAGATTTATCTTTTTTATAATTTTATAAGAATCCACAATGTTTGGCAGGAATAATTTTGTTGTTCCCGCGGTGTCACTTTCCGAGTACCTATTTTGCCATTCCTTAAGGGAGCTTGATCTAATTAATTGCTTGGCGTAAGACACTGGAATACTTTCGTAATTTGCCTTTGTTTTCATGTGGAGGGCCGCTTCTTTAGCCAGCTCATCCACTCTCTCATTACCACAGATGCCCTTATGAGCTTTTACCCAATAGAGGGATTGTTCAAAAACTGATTTGGACTTATCAAAATTATCGGGAGTTGCGACTGACGGTGCTCCTTAGATGATTGGTGTCAATTCCGGGCTAGTTACTTTGCTGAAAAAGCATCTGCAAGGAAAAAACATAAACGCTGAAGATCTCATGCAGTTTCACTGCATTATACACCAAGAAACCCTCTGTTCTAAAAAAATTGAATTTCAAAATGTCATGAAAGTGGTAGTTTCGACTGTAAATTTCATAAAATCACGAGGACGAGGAGAAAGCGAATACGGAGATTTACTGTATTATACAGAAGTAAGGTGGCTAAGCCGTGGATTGACACTGGAACGATTTCTAAATTTAATAGAATAAATTGGAATATTTCTGGCGGAAAAGCAAAGGGATGTCCCGGAACTTAAAAATCCTGATTGGTTGTGTGATTTGGCTTTTTTAGTTGACATTACACATCATTTGAATGTCTTGAACACACAGCTTCAAGGCAAAAATCAACTGATATCCCAGCTCTACGCTCATGTATCATCCTTTCAATGCAAGCTGACACTTTTCAGATCAGAATTGAATTCTGGAAATTACAATCATTTTCCGAATTATAAGAAAATGGCTGAAAAATTCAACAAAACTGCGATTAATTTCAGTTATGTAGAAAAGCTAGATATTTTGATTCAATCTTTTCAAGACAGATTTTCGGAGTTTAAAAAAATGAAACCTCTGTTGGACATATTCAGCAATCCTTTCACGATTTCAGTTGAAAATGCGCCAGAGTCAATGCAGTTAGAAATTATCGACATTCAAAACGATCAACATTTACGCAACAAATTCAACGAAGGAGACTTGCTGAACTTTTACCGCTGTATTGATAAAAATATGTACGAAAAGATGTGCATAAACGCTCTGAAATGTGCCAGCTTATTTGGTTCTCCCTATATATGTGAACAAACTTTTTCAACACTAAATAATAATTAAACAAAAAATCGAAACCGCCTTGCAAATGAAAGTTTGGAAGCAGTTTTACGTGTTGCTACAAGTAAATTTGAGCCAAATATAAAAAAGATTGTAAGCACTATGCAGTGCCACGCTTCAAATTAAAAAATTCTTTTTGAATTTTAATAAATTATTATCAATTCTTTATTGTCTTAATTTACCTATACTTCCGGCGGCCGGCCCGCCATCAGTTCATGATTTGCCCGAGCGGCCCCTAGTCTTCATAAGTCTGTGCAACCATGCTCTATGGCATATACAGAGTTTATAGAAAATGCCACCTTCAATGGATCGACCAGCAGATACACCACCATACTCTTCGGCGTTCGTTCCTGCGCAGATTTCCTAAGTCGGCCGTAAATGAAGGAGAAGTTTAACTACATACGCTACTAAGCTACAGTTACGCTATAGTTTAATCCAAGCGTGCTAAGATTGTGCAGTGTTAAAAAAAAGTGCGGTATTAAAGTTCAAAAAAAATAAATTATAATTCGGTTCGGATATCACGGTGAACTATTTATCGTTTCGCATCTATTGATTCGTACTTCTATGGACATGTCACTTAACTCTTTCGCTTACTACGCAGCGCGATGATTCATAGACTATGAACATTATATTAAGATAATATAGTATAACATTACGATTTGATATGTGTTTACTAATTTTGAAAAATAAAAAGATGTATCCGGATATAGGAGTAAATAGCTTATATTATGGTGAGTTATGGCATCCGAATTAGAAATATTATGTAATAATATCAAAGATATAAGAGTTTATCTGATTAAAATTGGCCCAGATCGTAGGACTGGGAATATATTAAACAAGAAGCTTTGTGAAGCAAATGACGTTTTTATGAAATATTCTTACTATGTAACTCAAATAACGGATGATATTAACTAATTAATTGATAATATTGAGTATTATAGCTCTACTTTATCGGCAACAGATTGTAAGAAACAATTAATTAATTTTATACTAAAGAGTAGATTATCCCAAGCTGCTAAACTGTGATTAAGTTCAAGTTATTCTAATGTAGATAGCTTAGTGCATGATATGAAAAAGGTATTATTACCTCAAAAATCTGCTACGGAATTGCAATCTAAATTAACTTCAACGAAACAAAATGAATTATCTATACAGGACTATGGTAAAGAGATATCTGAACTTTTCGTTCAGTTGACGGTTTCACAGGCCAACGGAAATTCCGATAACTATAAAGTTTTAAAACTTTTGAATGAACAGTATGCAATTAAAAAGTTCTCCGATGGGCTACGAAACCGCCGATTGAGAACTAATAGCAGCAAGGAATTACAGCTCCTTGAGGACGTGATCCAGGCGGCGCAAGATGAGGAGATCGCCTCGGCTTCAAATTCTGGTGAAGTACTTGGTATGTATAATAACAACAGTAGATTCCAATGGGGTTTCAGGCATAATTACGGAAGAGGTCATCAAGGTCACGCTAGCCAAAGATATTTGCAGCGTAAGCCGCACCGAGGTGAATACCACAACATTAACGGTCATCGCGGTGGTTGGAACGGACACCGCCAGCAGCAGCACGACCAAACCCCTGCCCGCAACCGCCCTGGATACAGGGGTAAGTTTTATTATAATAATAACCGAAATAAAAGGATGTGTAACATCTACTCTTATAAAGTTAACGTCATGTCGGAACCGGAAGTAAATGTGGAATCGTCTAATTCTAACAATAATAATAATATTAAGTTTTTTCGAGAATAAAATTCTGTCATGTAATAATAATTGTTCAATTAGTTTGCCAATAAACAACCGTGCGTTCTAGTGGTTACTTGATACGGGTGCATCGATTTCAGCGTTAAAGTATAAACATATTCTAGAAGAACAGATTTCGTATTACAAAGAAAATATCTCTATAAATGGTATTGGAGGTAAAGTAACAACGATCGGGTATTGTTATTTGAATTTCAATATAAATGGTTATTATTTGAGACATAAGTTTTATGTATTTGAATTCTTACCGATTAGGGCATGTGGCATCATTGGTCAGGACTTTCTAACTTTAATGCGGTGTTGGACTTTAGTCATAACGTAATTACGTTGTCCATTCATAATAATAAGTTTGACTTACCTATTAATACAAGAAGTAATTATTTAGAGATTCCGCCGAGATGCGAGTGCGTTCATTACGTTTCGACAGACATTAAAGACGAATGCTGAGTTTGCGCGTCAGGTATCAGTGACGGAGTTTACTTAGCGAGTTCGTTAGTAAAGCCGGTATGCGTTAAGATACCCGTAAGGATATTAAATACGACTGAGGATTATGTTACAATTGAAGAAATAAAACCGACTATACATAGCGTTAATGACTACCACTTTTGGTCGTTTTCACAAATTGAATCGAACGCAGAGCGGGTTAAGAAATTATATTCTCTTTTACAATTACAACAGTTAAATACAGAAGAACAATACAACAGTTAAATACAGAAGAACAAATATCTGTAGAAAATTTATGCGCAAAATATAGTGATATATTTTATTTGCCGGGAGATAGTTTAACAACGACTGATATTTATAAACATTCGATAACTTTAAAGCCTAACGTGACACCTATATTTTTAAAGCCTTATAGATTGCCTTATGTTCAGAAAAAAGAGATTGATAGACAAATAAGGAAAATGTTACAAGATGGTATTATAGAAGAGTGTCGAAGTGCATGGAGTAGCCCTGGGTTATTAGTCCCGAAAAAATTAGATTCTAGCGGTGAGAAAAAAATGGAGATTAGTTGTTGATTATAGGAAGTTGAATAATTGTATTGAGGATGATAAATTCCCTCTCCCTAATATAACCGAAATTTTGGATTCTTCATCAGGTTGCATATATTTTATTGCCATCTAGACTTATATCAAGGATTCCATAACGTTGAGCTAGATAAAAACAGTAGAAAGTATACGGCTTTTGGTTCTGGTCAGTACCAGTTGAAAAGAATGCCAATGGGACTTAAGACCAGTTCTTCTTCATTTTCTCGGATGATGACATTGGCCATGGCAGGTCTTTCATATGAGAAGTGCCTTATTTATCAAGATGATTTAGTCGTTTTTGGTCATAATTTAAATGAAAAAATAAAAAATTTACAAGACGTTTTTGAAAGATTAAGGAAAGTTAATTTTAAGCTCAACCCGGTAAAATGTGAATTTTTCAAAAAAAGAAATGCTTTATTTAGGCCATGTAGTCTCAAGTAAGGGTGTAGTGTCAGATCCAGAAAAAATTAAAATTGTCAAAAATTTTCCTTGTCCTAAGTCCATTGACGAGGTCAAGCGTTTTACTGCTTTTGTTAATTATTACAGGATTTTTATTCCAAATTTTGCGGAAAAAGCTTATCATTTGAATAAATTATGCAGAAAAAATGTGACGTTTATTTGGAATCAAAATTGTCAAAAATAATTTGAAATTTTGAAAGAATGTTGGTTTCACCACCAGGACTCCAATATCCAGATTTTTTTGAAACTAATCAATTTATAGTACAAACAGATGCTTCCGGTTATGCAAGTGGCGCAATTTTAAGTAATAAAAATAAAAGACCAGTAGCTTATGCAAGTAGAAGTTTGAATAGCGCAGAACAGCGATATCTAACTATTGAAAAAGAATTATTGGCGATAGTTTGGGCTGTTAAATATCTTCGTCCATACTTATACGGAACGAAATTCAAAATATTGACTGACCATCGTCATTAGTTTACCTTTTTAATATGCGGGATCCATCGAGTAGACTTATGAAATTCAGACTGATACTAGAGGAGTACGACTATGTGGTAAAGTATGTAAAGGGTTCGGACAACGCAGCTGCAGATGCTTTGTCCCGTATTTTCTTTACATCAGAGGATTTAAAGAGCATGAGTGAATCCCACATAAATGTAACAACTAGGGCACAAGCGAGGAAATTGCAAAATCCTCCGGATAGTACGACTTCCAACAGCACTTGGCCTGATCAACCAGGTGTCGTGGGGTGTAATACGAAACCGAGAGAAGCAGTGGAACTTAGATTTATAGAGAAAAAAGAATTGAATATTTTAAGGAAACAAAATAAGATTACTGTGAAACGAAACGCGTCTTGTTACGTAGAAAGCAATTTAAATTTTTTATTAATCCAGATTTCCGATCGCAACTGACGCGAGCCGCTTTTGTGAGGGGGCTGAATAATTTTTGCAAATTAATAAACGTTGACGAAATATGTGTTATAAAAAATAATAAAAATGATACATATATTTGTTGAAGAATTACTAAGTGAGATTAAAACGTTAAACGATAGGTGCGCACCGCGTTTTTATATAATAAATGATGTTCGTACAATTGACGATAAAGATGACCGGAAAGTTATCCTAAACGACTTCCATCTCTTGCTCACTAGTGGCCACGCGGGCATGAGAAGGATGGTTAATAATATTAAGAAATATTTTTACTGGCCCGGGTTAGAACGAGACGTTCGAGAATTCGTAAAGAAATGCCCGAAATGTCAAAAAGAAAAATATGCTAGAATGGTTAAAGGACCAATGGTTGTTACTTCAACGGCGATTTCAGCATTCGATAAGATATTTTTAGATTTAGTAGGACCGTTACATAGGGATTATTATAATTTTTCTTACATACTTACCTTGCAGTGTATATGTCGTGACGCTTCCTTTAATTTCTAAAAATTCGGAAGAAGTAGCTCGAGCTCTAGTTAATAGTTTCATTCTTCGCTACGGGTTGCCGAAGGAGATCGCAACAGACAGAGGATCTGAATTTATGTCTTCTGTATTCCAAGAGGTATGCAAACTTTTAAAAATAAATCATTTAAGTTCTACAGCTTACCACCACCAGAGTATAGGTGCGTTGGAAAATTCTCAAAAAAATTTAAATTCTTTTATGCGTATACAAACAGATAATCACCCAGAATATATTTGTGTATACTATATAATAAAGAGTCAGTATTGAATCAAGATTCGGTGTTTAATTATCTCTCCCATATCCCGCCTTACACGCAGTCCTGCAGTGTTGGTCACACTGCGGCCAGAGGCAGTGAGCCAAGGGGTGACCTACTGCGAGGCTCTTCAGTGTGCCTCTGAAAAGGTGAGCCTCGCAGAGCTTGGGCTCCAGGACGGCCTGAAGATTCGGCGAGCTGCAACCGGGACAAGATTGTCGGAGATGCCGAAGGGGCAGACCCCGGAGGCCGCCGAACGCCTCACAAAGGAGCTGCGGGCGGCTCTCGAAGATGTGGCGAGCGTCATCCAGCCGACGAAATTCGTGAGTGTCCGAATCGTGGGGCTGGACGACTCCGTCACATCGGAGATGGTGGCGGCTGCGGTGGCGGAGAAGGGGGCGTGTGACGCCAGCTCCATCAGGGCCGGCGAAGTCAGCGTCGGACCTGGCGGAATGGGCACGGTGGTGCTGAGGTGCCCTATCGCGGCCGCCAAGGCACTCGAAGACGCCGGCCGGATCCTCGTCGGCTGGAGCTCGGCCAGGGTGCAGGTGCTGGAGCAGCGTCCCTTACGCTGCTTCAAGTGCATGGGGATGGGACACACCCGCCTCACTTGCCCGACCGCAGCCGACAGAGGCAAGCAGTGCCACCGGTGCGGCATCGAGGGCCACTTGGCCAGAACGTGCACCGGAGCACTGCGGTGCGCCGTCTGTGCCGACGGTGGCAGGCCGGCGTCACACATAATGGGGGGGCGGGACTGCCGCCCACGCAAAACAAAGGTTGGAGCGGTCAAACCGACCGCTTCCAGTTGTGCAAGCCGCCAGGCTACAGAGGAGAATATTGCAATGTCCTCTTGACATAGTCTCCTCTAGGCTAATATCACTGCGCCAGGGCCCAGGATCTGCTGATGCAATCCGTGGCGCAGTGGCAGATTGACCTGGCGGTGGCCTGTGAGCCATATGGGGTCCCCCTCCAACCAAACTGGCTGGGGGGCTTGGACGGCTTGGTGGCGGTGTTCAGGGGTAACACCGCGGGCCCCTCTCTCGCGTTCGTCGAACGAGGCTGGGGATACGTGGTGGCGGCGTGGGGAGAGTACGTTGTCGTGGGCGTCTACTTCTCCCCCAACCGCAGCCTGGCAGAGTTTGAGATCTTCCTTGGCACTGTCAGAGCTGCGGTATGCCGGCAGTCGCCGAGACCTGTCATGGTTCTCGGCGACTTCAACGCCAAGTCCCGAGCCTGGGGAAACCCAGCGACGGACGTGAGGGGCCGGGCCGTCGAGGCTTGGGCCCTCCTCTCCGGTCTGTCTCTCTTAAACAGGGGGACAACCCAAACCTGCGTGCGACTGCGCGGGGTTCCGTGGTGGACCTATCGTTCGCCAGCCCCGCAGTCTCACGGAAGGTCACGGACTCGAGAGTGGAGGAGGGGGTGGAGACTCTATCGCATCACAACTATATCCGATTCGAGGTCTCCTCCCCGTCCTCTCAGGGAAATTCCCTGAGGGGCCCGAGCAAGTTCTCGCGCTGGGCCCACAGCAAATTGGACGTCGTGCTGGCCTGGGAGGCCGCGAAAATCCAGCGGTGGGCCTCTCGGGACGATGCTGAGGGTGCCAGCTTGGAGGAGCTGGCTGGCCGCATGCGCAGATCACTGGCCCATGTCTGCGATGCGGCCATGCCGAGAGTTCGGCGAAGCCCGCGACAGCGGCGTGCGGTTTACTGGTGGTCACCCGAAATAGCGGATCTTCGGGTGGCCAGCATGGAGGCTCGCAGGCGGTACGTGTGCTGTCGCAGGCGAGATGGGGAGAATCCGGCTCTGGAACACGAGCTGCAGAGCGCCTATCACGAGGCCAAAACGGCCCTGCAGCTCGCCATCAGCCGGGCGAAGGACGCTGGCCGGGAGGAGTTGCTGGCGGGTCTAAACCGAGACCCATGGGGACGTCCCTATCGCGTGGCTCGCAACAGGCGGCGCGGTCAGGACTCCTCCGTGACGAAAACGACGCCGCCAGATGTCCTCCAACGGATGGTGACGGAACTATTTCCGCACCGTCCAAGCCACGTTCCGCCCGGGATGGCGCCGTCCTCCTCGGACGAGTCCGAGAGGTCCGTCCCCGCCATATCCGAGGCGGAGATGGACATGGCCCTAGAACGTCTCAGGGCCAGGAGGACGGCACCAGGGCCAGATGGGGTTCCAGGGCGAGTTCTGAGCATCGCCCTGGAACAACTGAGAGGGCGGCTTCGGGTCCTGTTCGACAAGTGCCTGCGCACCGGACAGTTCTCGAAGCCGTGGAAGACGGGAAGCCAAGTAATGGGAAGCTCGTCATAAAACGCTTTACCGATGGACTTGTAAACCGTAGATTAAATACGATAGTTGCGGCCTGTGACTTCGGATCTCTCAACGAGACTGTCGTCGCATGTGAATGGTAACGCCATCTAGTTACCAGGGAGCGAAGCGTTCGTAAAAGAAGCCAATGCAGGACGCCGTTACTATTCTGCGTTCGTCCGGCTCTACACAATATTCGTTCATCACATATTTCTTCATACACGATTTTGTAACATTATTTATAGTAAACGAAGTATATATGTATGTTACCGTGAAAGTCCGAAATGAGCGAATGTCAACATTCGCCGGTGCATGTCGACAAATACCAAATGCTTTGGTGTAACATCGAATATTTTATTAATTTTATTATACATTCGGACTGTCACCGGTGTATGTCGACTAACACGTATGAGTTTCGGTGAATGTCGGAAATGACAAGTTACAACTAGTGTCTGGGCGGTTGCAGCATCTTATTTCTTCGCTTTGTGAGTTCTAACCTAAAAGCAAAGTTTGATGTCGTGGGTGCACGCTTGCTAATTTGTATTTTTCGTTAATTATAATTTGTGTTTAATGGCTATCGCAGTGAATCGTGATCAGTTTTTTGAAAAGTTACGAGTCTTAATTGAAAGTAAACGCAAAGACAATTGTTTTTATTTTTCTCAAGAAAAATACTCTAAAATCGTTTCAGAAGTGATTTGTGCTAAAAGTAAATGTAGTACATCTTTGGATTACAGACGTTTAAAACGTTTTGACATTTTAAAAGTTGGTGATGAAGAAAAGCTAATTGTGCCATTAAAACCGGGAGAAACGAATATCCAATATTATGCCACAAATGATGAGTTATTTGATATCCTTTCCGAAACTCATATAAGAACAGGCCATGGAGGAAGAACACGAATGCTTAAGGAGTTGCAAGTTAAATACAAAAACATTACTTATGAAGTTGTAATGTTGTATTTAAATTTGTGTAAACAATGTCAAATGAAGCACAGCGCGCCTAGAGAGGTATTGTTGTGAAACCAATGATCAGTAACGAATTGAATTCAAGATGTCAAGTCGACTTGATAGACTTACAGTCACACCGGGATGGCGATTACAAGTTTATAATGGTATATCAAGATCATTTAACCAAGTTTGTCCAGTTACGACCTTTGAAAAGCAAGAGAGCGGAAGAAGTAGCATATCACCTTCTTCACATTTTTCTAACATTTGATGCACCTGCTATATTGCATTCGGATAATGGTAGAGAGTTTAGTAATCAAGTCATATCTGAACTATGCGCTATGTGGAAAGATGTTAAAATAGTGCACGGAAAGCCACGTCACAGTCAGACACAAGGCTCAGTCGAAAGAGCCAATCAAGACATACAAAGTATGTTAACAGCATGGATGCAAGATAATGATTCAAATAAATGGTCAGAAGGTTTTTCTTTTGTACAATTCGCAAAAAACACAACTTATCACGAAGGAATACGCCAGAGTCCATACGAAGCTCTGTTTGGCGTTAAACCAAAAAGGGGCATAGCATCGTCATCTCTCCCTCGCGGGAAAATTGCAAATATTGAAACCGAAGAGCAGCTAGAAGCTTATGTTCATACTTTAGGACAAAATTTGGATAGTGTCCATAATGATGACCACGTTACAGATGAAAGCGACGTGGATAACCAAAATATCGTTGGAGATGATCCGCAACCTAGGACGTCTTTATCTGATTCGCCACGCACGTCTCTATCTCAAGCACTGACTCATCAGCAAGCTGGCACCTCTTCATCTCAAGCGTTGACGGATTTGGAACCTGGCACGTCTCCATATCAAGCACTGATTGAACAACACGAGCTAATTTCTTCAAAAAGAGTAGTCGCAAAAGAAAATCTTGTACTTCAAGCAACAAAAATGTTGCGAACCAAAAAAAAAAGAATCTTTCGGCCCAGATTGGTGATACCGTAAGAGTTCAAGTCCCTGATATTATAAATTAGCAAACAAAAATGGTACCCTGAGGCAGCTCTTCACCCGTAATCAGTTCGTAATTTGTAAAGAAAAATTACTGTCCCTAGATGAGCTTTCAGTTCAACCACTATCGCTAAGAGAAGCAGCTTCTGCTAATTCAAAAAGTACAAGGCTATATACGTTGTAATTGCAAAAAAAGTGTTCCACGGCTAAGTGCAGCTGTAAAAGTAAGGATCTTTTGTGCAATTCGAAGTGTCATGGTAGTTTAAGTTGTTGTAATAAATAAAATTATCATACATTTTCTTAGTTTTTTCCATTGTATTTCAGTTTAAAAATTAAAATGTGTTCTAATTTTCATATGTTTTGTGATTTGCAATGTTCTACTGTTTGTTTTAACTTCAATAATATTTTTATGTTCATATTTAAAAATCCCAACTTGTTTTATTTAATAAATACTTATAACATGTGTTCAGGTGTTTGTTTTCCAACGTGAATTATTAAAACTTTTAACATGTAACTTTATTTTTGTTTTAATTTGATAAAAAATGTTTTGTTTTAACATACACCATAAGTGCGTGCTGAATGTCAACATTCGCCGGTGTATGTTAGAAATAGTACTATCTTACCAATATTTCGGACATACGGCAAACAACTTGGAGTATGTTAAGATTCACCGGTGTATCTCGACATTCACCAGATTTTGGACTTTCACGGTAACATATATATACAATAAAGTTTTAATTTCGGATAACGAAAACCCGTTGCTGAACCATAAATTGATCCAGCGAGCCGAATAGCAAGATAAGAAAACGCAAAGAACCGAAGTCGTCGCGCCAGCGCCTACAATACTACTACGTGGATTTCATCATCATTAAGCTTCAGTTCAACGGTCAGGTTTTCCATCTACATCTTTTCCTTTCTTAAACGATTGTGCTAAAACAGTGTTCAAGTGTATTAAGTCGGGGAACAACCGTGTTAGTGGTGGTATAGGTGAGTACCTTGATTTTAGTGTCGAAACGAAACATTTTCTTTTGTAGTCTTCCAAAATGGTTGGTGATGATAAATTAACTGTTCCTTCATCTGGTCCATCTATTTCTCTTCCTAGAATGCAAGCTAATAATCTTTTAGAACTTAGAAAACACCGCGGTAATATAAAGGGTAGGTTGACTCAGTTTAAGAAATACTTAGATTCATTTGATGTTAGCAGACCATCTCAAATGCAACTAAAAGAGATTAAATTTAGAATGCAGGCTGCTACAGATTTATTTAAAAGTTTTAATCAAATAGAAAATCAAATAGAATTCCTTTCTCCAGAATCGGAAGTTTCATCTAACGCCGCATACGTGGTAACATTTGAGTCATTATATTTTAGTGCTTTAGCAGCCGCTGAAAGTATAATCAAAATTGGGAAGACTGGTGATGATTCTAATGCAAATTGCAACGGTCGTTTTGCTCAAGTTAAACTACCAGATATAAAATTGCCGATTTTTGATGGTTCCTTTGATCACTGGTTAGAATTCAAAAATTCGTACAACACCATGATCCACAAGCGTTCAGATTTAGACGAAATCCAAAAATTTCACTACTTGCGGTCTTCATTGAGCGGTAGTGCTTTGCAAGTTATTAATGCATTAGAATTTACAGCTAGTAATTACACACACGCATGGGACTTACTAGAGAACAGATTCCATAACTGTAGACTTCTTGTTCACAAACATTTAAAATCATTATTTTCTATTCCTACTATAAAGCAATAATCTCATATACATATTCGGAAACTAATAGATACAGTTTTAAGAAACTAACGGGCCCTTAAAACATTAGATGAACCAACAGAGACATGGGACACTATAATTATTTATTTAATCACTTCAAAACTGGATTCCGCCACTGAATGAGACTGGGAAAATCATAAAGGTTCTATTCTTTCTGATTCTAAACGATTAAAGTTAGACGATTTGCTTTCATTTCTTGGAAACAAAGCTGATACATTAGATATGATAAACGCAAGCCACTGTCATAAGTCTATGAGTAAATCTACAAACGTAATAAACAAATCATCTCACAACACGAATAACTCTCATGTACAGCACAGTTATGTTGTAACATCCAATACGATGTCAAAAGGCAAATCTTGTAACGTTAAACGGGCCGTGAAATGTCCTTCTTGCAACGAGAATCACGCACTTTATACATGTTATAACTTTCTTAACTTATCAGTCAAAGACAGAGTAAAATTAATAAACGAAAAACAATTATGTAGGAACTGTTTACGCTCCGGTCATTCGTTTGCGGTTTGTCTGTTCGGGACTTGCAAGCAATGTCATGGCAAACGATTCCGGAGCAGAGTGCTCATTAGTTAAAAAGAGTATGTATTGCTCAGAAATTCTGTGGTAGGCGTTTTAACAATGTAGTTAGTATCTAAGCTTTGACAAAGAGCGTGTCATTGTTGGGAGTCCCAGTACGTTTCATCGCTGATCACTATCGTTGCTTTGCTAGTAACGAGTTCAGGGAATTTTATGACGGTAAAAACATTGAGAGCATTAAATTCAAATCGTACTTAAAAATACGCGCATTAGGAAAAATGCCAGCAGGTCAGGTATCAGTCGAGATTGACGTGGATGTTAATGATAAAGTTCAAATTTAAATTTTAAATTTAAATTATAGAGTAACCTTGAGTAAGAATATTAAGTTGCATTTAATCGCAACCGGTAGTTCGCGTAACCAAATCAAGTCCGTTAGAGTTACTGATAGATAAGGTTAGCAGACCTCTGGAGGTTATGTTAGCTGAGGACGTAGAACAGGACCTTGATTTGGAGGAGTTAAAACCGAACGCGGTGACCAACATTGACAGGAATTCTGACTATGACAAGACTCGATTCGACAGGACGAAGGCTAAAATTGTTCCTTGTTCTTTGGGTGATTATGTCCTACTAAAGAACGAGGAGCGAAATCAAACGAAGCTCGATCCTAAATTTAAGGGACCGTTTAAAGTTATCGAAGTATTGGCAAGCGACAGGTACATTTTAAAGGCCATAGATTCAAAGCGTATCTATAAGTACGCCCATGATCGCTTAAGAAAAATGCCTGGCAATGATAATATTTCTGATTCTAGTGATATAGAAGATGTAGAAGTCCAATGATCTTAGCTTAACTGAATGATGAGTTAAATTAAGTGGTGCCTTCTTTCTGATTAGTGAACAGTAATTGTTATTATTACTTAGCCGGTAATGGAACATATCGGTCGATTTAGGTGATGTATTCGTTTTATTGCTCGTTGGAGGCAATAAGTAATCTAAGAGTCACTCGAGGGAGGTGACATGGTTATCGTCTATCGATCGATGGAGGTGGCATGAGTTGCTATCGCTCGATATAGGTGATAGCAATGACACATTTTTCGCTGATTAACGTTTGAGATATTATTCCCTCCTATGATACTTTTTACTACCTATGATATTGTTCACTAATGAGCGAGATGCTTTCATGATTTATGTGATGTGATAGTATGATGTAATTGAAACAAACAATGTTAACCGTTAGTGTCTGGTTTATTACGCAACAAACCCGAATCTTTAACTAAACGATAATCAGGATTGGCTGAACGGTGTACTGTCCGATGATGTCTTTGTTACAGAATAATCACACGAGGACGTGTGTAGCGCAGGATGGCCGTGTCGGAGATGTTCATTAGTATAGACGTAAAACGAAACTCAGCACGATATCCGAGTGATGGCAGCACCGCCGCGATGACGTCGTACTCCGATAACATCGTGCTACAACAGAGCCTAACTAGTGGAGTGAGGCCGGATGGAGCCACAGTTTACATTTTGCGGTCAAAGTGATCGGTTCCTCCGCACTGGGAACTGTTACTGGTTTCGTTTGCCTGGTGTGAAGTGTTTGTTAACAATTAATTAAAAGTGTTAAACGATTATACGCCCACGCTATGTTCGCCAATGCTGCTGAAACTACTGGCATCGCCGACATATATATATATATATATATATATATATATATATATATGCCTCGAATGGCTGCTGAACTTAGAGATGTTATTGAAAATTTCCACAATATAGCAAGATTTCCACGTGTCGTTGGTGCAATAGATTGAGATACGCATATACGCATAGCAAACCCAAGACGAAATAATGCAGAATTATATAGGAATAGATAAGATGTATTTTCTATTAATACTTAAGCAATTGTCGATGCAAAGCAAAAAATTAAAAATTTAGTTGCATGATGGCCGGGATCAGTACATGACAGTACAATTTTTAATAGCAATGCAGCCAAAGATCTTATGGTATCCCAAAAGTTTGGCAGATGCTGTCTTTTAGGAGATAGAGGCTATGCCTTAAAAAAATATTTGCTCACACCATTGGCCAACCCACAAACTGCCGCGGAGAAGCTTTACAATGAAGCTTTACAATGAATAATGAAATGACTTTTCCCTTAAACCTGTTAACTTATATAATTTTATTTTCAGGTAAAATTCCTAGTTTATCAATGGCAAAAACAGCGGAAGTTCTAGAGTTCATTGATAGTCTGTTTGACAGCTTGGTGGAGCAAAAAAAGAAAAATTAACGAGAACAGTGAAACCAAATTCTCTACATTTGGTTTTCTGGACTGAAGCAATTAGAAATTAGAAATTTTTAAAATTTATAGACAACAAAAGTAAAATTGCTAAATTAAGAGGACCTCGCTTTATAAGAATTCCATCTCTTGATGGCTGGATTACAAGACTTGAATGCTTTATGAGGATATCCAAATTATTATTTGAAAAATAAAATGTGGACTATTATTACGACCCGCTAGAGAATTTTTTTGGCCAATTGAGAGCCTTAAATTACAGAAATGTTAATCCCGACCGAAATACATTTATTTATTCCTGTTCAATCTTCATGTCACTGGTTGATGAGAAAAAAAAAATTAAAAATAAAAAACACCTTTCAAAATTGACACTCTTTGCTTTCTTTGGAGATGTCTTTGCGTGAAAAAACAAAGTTTCTGCGAAGAAAATTTCGATCCGATTTTCCTTCCTGGAACGCAGACGGTATGCCGTTCTTCTTTTTTAAGTAATCTAGCCGTGCTAGATCTCGCACCTTCCATGAAAATCAACTCCGCCGTGCTGGAGTTACTACATACAACAAGAAGGTTTCATGCAAGTTTCCCGGATCGCCGCGTGTCGTGGATATTAAGGTTTGTGGTTTCTTTTACCTTATTAACTTGACTGGGGTTACTCATACCACCTATTTTCACATAACTTACATTAATACAGTTCATTTTTTGTTGAAGGGTTAATCCTTGTGCGATTATCTCACAATTCCTTTAAAGCCTTAATGATTTCAAATGTTCTGGGACCTCATTCAAAATTTTCTAACTATACAACGGACTTAGGGGAAACATTGCTAAATTTAAATGTATTATTTTCTGAGAGAACAGATGAATCTGATCTTGATAAGGTTTTTGGAAATTAAAGTTGTTAATATATTGCTGTGTACCTTTTACTTGTTCTATGATTTTATAGGCCTATATTATCTCATGCTAAAATTGTCTTTTGTCATAAACCGTCGTAACGGTGCAGTAGTCTTTTCTGTTTGGGAGATGGCTTTGGTTATTTTAAGTTTTAATTATCAGATAAATCCGGACATATTGTTCAATACATGTATAAATAATATTATGTTCGTTATTTGTCTGGTTGGTCGTAGGGTTACATATTATTATATTTTATCTTTGTTACTATTATTTTTTTTTAAGCATATTTATTGCGATAGATATATAAAGTGTCGTATTTGGTTAATTAGGTATAGTATTATTATGTGTCGAGGGATTAGTCATAAATGTCTGTGCTGCAGTAGGTATATCAAAGCGCAAAAGTTACTGTCAAAGTTTTTTACTTTGAAAAATGCCTTATTAAGAACTATATACATTACATTATTCGTACATTTAACATCCAATATTATTTTTACGCTTTATAATTCTTCAGGCAAAAAGTTATTACTTATTTTACCTCTCGAGAGAAATGTAACGTTTTGTATTTTATACAAATTAAACCTAATATTTATTTACATTCAAAATGGCTCGTAAACACAAAATTAAGATTGGGCTATTAAACCCAGGATCTCTCGGGACGCGGCATGATGAGTTTCTGATAGCAATGGCGCGACATAGTGTAGATATTATGGCTATCAACGAGACGTGGCTTCGGGTGGGGGAGGAAGGCCGTGCACCAGTAGTCCAGGGGTATCGGTTACGGCACATTCCACGTTCGTCGGGTATTAGGGAGAGGGGGGGAGGTGCAGGGTTTTATTATAGGCAGAATTTGTCAGTGCGAGTCATCCAACATCCCATAACCCCTATGGTGGAGCAAATGTGGCTGACCATTAATATAAATGGAAAGTCTCTAGCAATCGGTACCGCCTACCGCCCACCGTGGTTGAATGTGCAGACATTCTTCGACGCATTGTGTGAATCTCTAGGATCATTTGTACGACATGATCACATTGTACTGTTGGGTGATTTTAATATTGACCTTTTAAATAAAAATAGTTGTGGTACCAAGATGTTCTTGGACTTTTTGAATTTGAACAACTTAGTACAAAAAGTAACAGGACCCACGCACTTCACGGACAACACAGAGACTCTAATTGACGTAGTCTGCACCGACGCCCCAGTTTCGGACATGAAAATTGATTTTATCAAAGATCTCAGTAGTCATGCGTTTCTAGTGTGTGAGCTTGACATGCCTAAGGATCGTCTTAGGTCCAAATGGGTAACGTTCAGGCCAATAGGTAGTATTGATATGCAACAATTCAATAAAACGTTAGGCTCCACTGATTGGCAGAAGCTTATGTCGGTGGAGGGAGTGAATGATATGGTGACTGCCTTTAATAAGAAAGTTATAGAAATCTTTAATGAATATGCGCCGCTTAAGTCGTTCCGTTCTAAAATGAATAACTACCCATGGGTTACTTACAATGTTCAATGTATGATGAGCATTCGTGATGCAGCCCAAATTACAGCTCATAAAACCAAGTTGGCGCCACATATAAAATATTATAAGGACCTCAAACACATTGTGCACGCTGCTGTCGAGTCCGAGAAAGCCGCTTACTTTAAATTTTATGTTAACACAAGACTAGCTCAACCGAAAGTAAGGTGGAAACACATCAAAAGGCACGTGCATTTACAAAATAGCAAAGACTATACTCTTCCCGCACACTTTACTCATGCTAATTTAATTAATCAACACTTTCTGAATGTTCCCGGGTTGAGTATTGTACCTATGTCTGTGCTAACTCATTTTAACTCAACGTTGTTGTACCAATACAATGGATACACACTTACTGTTTATAAGAGCAAACCAAATAAAAAAGTACTTATACTAAGTACAAAACATAAACACATCAAAATTGATAAAGCTGCTAAGAAATGAGAATGAATGAAAAACTTGTTTCAGAATATCAGACTTCAAGGCAAAAACCACACGAAGCTGATATATCAACTACAAATGGTACGGTTTCTGTACGCAAATGGTGTCAAATAGGATATTGCAATAACAACAATGAAAACCAAATTTATCTTCCAAAATATCTCAGGAAATTTCCCTGTTAGCAATGAAAAATTTATGATATGGGTAACAACAAGAAGAAGGACATCAAGAATAAGAACAATCATAGTGCGACTAATATTGTCAGACCCCACTGAATTAGATTTTATTGATAGCAAGGTTTTACTAATATTGTCACTTGATTGCGAATAAATTTCGGCAAGAGACTGTGACTTGACAATAGGACAAAGATAAGGAGTAACTGTAAAACGCTTATTAAGGTCATTAGGGAAAAACGTTGTATCATATAAATGTATAGAAGATTTTCCAATGCCACAAGAATTAAGGAATTTCCATATATAGGTAGGTGAGGAATCCAAAACGTTATCTAAGAATTATCTGCGTTTAGCCGCCCTCACCATTCGATTGTAGCGATTACGCGCAGACCAGTTCGCATCGCACCGATCACCCTTAAATTTAAGAAATGCCCGGTCCTCCCGCGTCATACCATACATACAACTCTATTAATCCAAGGGGCCGGTGGCCGTTTTACCTGAATCTCTCTAATAGGCACTTTCGATGCACATTCGAACAGTTTCAATATCAATTGATTAAATTTAGATACCTTAAGATCGATCACCGTTGCTTCTAAAATCTATTGCAGACGCATCACATGTTAACCCATTGACTGCCAGCTACGAGATATCTCGTAGTGTTTTTTTTTAATAAAAATTACTGTAAATGCTATTACAATATTATATCAGTAACTTAATATAATTATATTTTGTAAACTTTCATGTATTCTTCAAAATAAAACCTTGGCACCCAAGGCAAGACGCTCTTAATATGTCTGGTAGTCAATGGGTTAATGCTGGTTGGTCTATTTTCGCAAAGTTCCGCATTCGAATTGTTTCAGGTTTGGCCTTGGGCGGACAATAATGAGACTATACAACTAAAACAATAACGAAAAGCCGAATTCTCTCCGATATGATTATAGTCTTTTGATAGAATTTTATTTGATGATAAGTCTATACAGACCCATGTTAAGCAACACAGTGGCAATCCAACAGGTAGGAACAACAGAGATTAGAGTTTAGAAAGGCCAGGAATGTATACTGTTCATGATTCATATTGTGATGAAAATTTTTTTCCATCTATAAGTGACACAGAAACTTACTTAGGAAAAATTAATGAATAAATGGTACATGATACAGATAAAGAAAACGATGATTGTGAAATTACTTTTGTTATATTCTTGTAAAATTGCTACATCAAAGCTAAATAAATATTATGCTGGTTTAGTAACCAATTATAACGATTTGAAGCGTATATGTACTATTAAATACTTGAGCAAAATTCAGATGATACATTTTACTGGCCAGTAATAAATGATTTCAAAATAGGCACTAGTTAAACACTTCATTAAAAGTATATATACTAAGTTTGGACCTAATCTGGTCACACACGTACTGCATGCGTACCGAACCGCACACCCAAGCTACCCCGTTCGCTCGTACTCCAGTTTTGTGGCCTTGGGCCCGTATCGTACTCCTATCCTTTTCGTATGGGAAAGAGTAACGTGTCGACCTGACCACGCGCAATACCAACCGCCGCCCGCCGCTGCTGGCTTCCCTCCGGGCTTCCCACAAGCGGGAACCCCCGGTGGGGCATGACAGCGCGGCGGCCACTTCGTAGCATCAGTTCGGTCCACACGCCTGCCCTGACTCCGCGAGAGAAGTGCCAGTTCAATTTGTTCAACCTTCCATCTTCAAAGTTTTAATATCCAAAAATCTTCCAAATAATCATCCAACTACCTACTTCTCAACCACCAAACCTATCAGTGAAGTTGTAGTGTGAAGTGCATTGTCGGTGCACTGGATTGCAGTGCTAATCGGATGCAGTGTAGACCGGATGCAGTGACAATGGATCACAGTGAAGGACGAAGCGGATCCCAACCCACTCAGGTGGCGCCGGAAGCGGCAGCGCCCCATTGTTCGACGATCACTACGACAACCACCACTACGCCCACCACCACGGCCTCGACCATCCGTGACAACAGAGGTGACGCCACCGTATCGCAGCGAGCTGAGAAGTCGGCCCGACCGACGGCTATCCACCCCGGAGGGCGAAGGGCTCGCAAAAATACCAAAAATCAAAGAGTCCGCCACAGAGTCCTCATCCTCGTCTTATTACGAAGAGTCCATGACGACGACAGGGGTGAGTACCAGCTGTGATCTGTCTAACCCACTTGTGCCTGAAGAGAAGAGAACTTCCTACACGGCGTGCGATCCCCGAGGGGCGCCGGCCTATGTGTGGGGATACGGGACTCGAGGGAACCCTCCTTGCCCGGGCGTTATACTCAGGGGGACAACCGCCCCCTGGTGTTGTTAACCCCGCTGTTTAGCGGGGTGGTAGGACTCACGGACTCGCAATCCTGCGTCAGTTGGCAGGCGCCCCCCCAGATGGTCGGGGGGGGACCGGCCCTAGCAGCTCCCGCGGCAGCGGGAGCCGGGGATCGTCGTTAGGCGGCCTGCTATGCAGGGGCGCGAATCCTCGAAGATGTGGGTGTGGTCCGCCGTCAGCTCTGTCGAACATTCGACGAGCACAGCGGACCACAAACTCCCTGATGGTAGGTATCTTGAGGTCGCGCGCCACCACGTCATTACGAACGTAGCGGCCCGCCCTTACGATCGTGCGTAGGGCCAGGCTCTGCTGTGCTTGTATGCGCGCGCGCCGCGACCTGCCCACCAACGCGTACCAGGCCGGCGACGCGTAGGTAAGGCGTGATCTGACATAGGTCTTGTATATGCCTGTTTTGGTCTTCAATGGAAGTTGGGATGCCAGCACCGGTCGGAGCATCGCTCGTGCTGTCCGCGCCTGCCGAACGATATGCTCGACGTGCGCGGAACAGGTCAACGAGCGATCGATGTGACATCCCAAGTATTTAACGGTATTACACCAGGCTATGTCCAGGCCACGCAGCCTAATCGGCGCCGGCCTGCTGTGCCTGAAGGTGAGCATGATTCCAATACAGAATTTGCCGACCGCGAGATAGGGCCCGCAACTAGCTGCGTGGAACGCGACACGTCCGCCGACGCGATTGGTCGTCCGTCGGCCGGCCTACCGTCTCATTACTTGTCCCGCTCGCTCTTCCCAACTTTAAAAATCTTTTTCGTGGAAGCTCACTCTGGACAACCACTTCCGTTACTGCTCTTGTAGCAGACGGACCACTCCGACATACTCTCGA
>PDGT01000052.1:0-46240 GCA_003671415.1 Megathymus violae
TTTATAAAAGACAGTGAGTTTCATCTGGATTTACCCAGTAATTTGAAGATTATATTACACAAGTTATATAAGTGTATCGATTAGCACGTTACAATATTTTCTTAAAATTATAGCAATAGATACAATGATTTAGGCAATACTCATAACCTATCGGTGTCAACCCAGTATTCCGTACTGATGCAGGGCATAGAGCTTTCTTAATATTTTAGGTCTGGAGGCTTCTTCACCAAACTACTTCAGTGTGTATTTGTTACTGTTAAACTTTGTCGGAAGCTATATTTTTTGACGTTGCACTTTCTCTTCGCTTCGGAGAACAACGTAGTCACGTTTACAATTGTTACTCGGTTTATCACGCATTCTATATGTAGTCATGTTTACCCCGTACAATTAAATGTCATCAATATCAATTGTTAGCGTCGACTCCATTTACAAAATTTACGGAAAAACGCAGGAAAAAATGGATTATACTGAAAACCAGCAGTCATGAACCACATGACCGTTCAATGGCATAGGCTGAGTATATATAGGCCTGCCTATATCGTCACGTGTACCTACAATATTTATAATGCGTTCTGGTGAAATAATTGTGTTTTATTTTTTCTATATGCATACATATAATTAAATGAAGACAGATATTTGGCAAAATTGTTAAAGTAATTAATTGTGACTTATTGCGAAATCTCTTGCTAACTTTTTTCATAGACTCATAGGTCGAATTTTCTTGTCACTTGGAAAGCCTTTGGCGTTAAACCGTAGCTCTTGTTCAAGAAAGTTCTAATACATTTCATTAAGGATTCTTGTAGAGAACTGTAGACTGAAATTCGAATGCAAAAAAGGAAACGCTGATTGTAAAAAGTTTTTCTAATTGCTTTACTGACTTTGTCTAAGTGCACACTACTCAATAACTGCTTAATTTTTCGTAGTCTCCTAATAGAGACAAGAAAAATCAATCACGCTGGACGTGCGCAAGTGAATGACGGGTATTTCATATTAATGATGGATTAAACGCGGTGCTACGGCAGAGAAACAACAACTGATCACATCAATGTAATATATTCAAATTAGTTTGTAAATATATTTTTATAGAAATAAAACTGCAAATGTATTACTCGCTGATACCATTATCCACCGCGATAAGCCATAAGCCACCATTACACGAAATGCGTTTTAATTAAAGGCAATTCGGACCAAACGCGTTTAGTAAGAAAATTACTACTAAATTAATAATCTATCGCGGCCCGGTCGTACAATTGACAGTTCATTGAAATGATCGAAGTTTCATGTAATGCCCAGCTGTCGTTTGAAAACATAGTAAAATTCCAAACGTTTAACGATTAAGTCGGCAATGTTTAGTCATATTATTAAACGTGATTATTTTTATGAGTTAATGCTCATATAAAAGTTTAGGTGCCGGTGTTGTAAATTTTAATTCTTTAATTCTGGAACTCGGCGGCTTCTGCTGCGGCGCACGCTCACTTAAGTTGTTCGATTTGTGCTTGTTATATAACTGCGAACTTAACTTATATTAAGTAACTTAAACTAATCAACTCAAACGAGTGCTTTGTTTCAGATCAGAATTTCAATGCACTTTTTACTATTATTGACATTGTCAAAACCATTGACATTGTTTAGCGACATCACGATGCCTTACATAAATTGCATTAATAAAGCACACTTGGCATGTGTAGCAGCGAGTAATGTAATTATTTTAATGACAATCTTATAATGCTTGACTACAACCCTACCTGATGGTAATTGGTAATTTTGTCTGAGAAGGCAAAGTGCAATAATTTAGAAAGAGCCTATTTGATCGCCAGATGATGCAACGAGAATGGTAAAATTAGGATAATACTATTTCTGTGCACCATCTCCAAATTTATCGTGTACAAAACCGAGATGCTGGCTACGCTGCGCTCGGCCTCGAGGCTTTCAAGATTCAACCAATTTATATCACCAGTAAACCTCTGCACGCCTCTCAGTTTACCCAAATGTAAATAACATACGCTAGAAGATCTCGAGACGACCGATTGTTAAATATTTTTGTTTAAATTTTATAGTTCACCAATACTGACAAACGACATTAGTTCATGAAACGTGAGTACTTTATGAAATGATCGACAATTTGACAATTTAACCGTGACATATCCGCGTCTCACAATTAAGGCTAAAAGTAGCGAAGAAGACGAAGCAATGGGGCCTCTCTTGGGACGAGCCTAAATCAGTTTGACGTGTTTATACAAAATCTCGACATTTCTTTATGTATGGTTCGCTACTGTAGTTATTTTATCAATACAAATCCAATATCTCTCCTATATGCTTGCTGCATATAACAAGTGACTAAATAAATATTATATGTTCGTAATGTACAAGGAAGTACGATCAACGAAATATTTAAATCACTAACATTACAACACATATCTACCCCACTACTGGGCATAGATCTCCTCTCGGATTGTGACAAATAAATGGCCACGCTACTCTAACGCAGACCTGTAGACTGAATTCATTTATTCACATTTCACACATATTTGAAAACTTTTAGAACAATATTCAACTACGCAAAGTTTCTGATGTTTCCTCCATCAAAGCAAATGATAATGAAGTTGTAATATATAACATTGAAAAACTGAAACTTTGAAAAGTTGACAATATTCTATCTAATAAGAATATGTATAAAATAGATACGTATCATATGTATTTAAAATTATGAAATGAAATGAAATAATGTCTTTTGAAAATTGGTTTTTACCAACAGTTTTGAATGTTAAATTACGTCATCGCTTCAACGGGATTTATTGAACCGTGAATTAATTTATTGAACCTAAAGAAGAAGCAGCAAGGAACTCCCGAAGATTATGTTTTTCTAAGTCACAATTCCTGAAAACACTGACTACTACTTGTGGCTATATAATTAACTCATGTCCAAGCAGTCTTATCTTAAAAGTAATAATCTAATTTCTAATAACCTTTTTCATAAGAATGCTCTTGTCGTGAGCTTTTAATTAATTATGACAATTCCGCAAATCCTAAGGGAATTCTATTAATTCAAAATATTTACACACATAACCATGAAACAGCCACAATTTTTTTGAAGCCTGGAATTTAGTACAATTAGTTTAGTCTTATTTCTAGTATTAATGCTGTGAACGTCAACGCACATAAATTACCTAAAATGTATTTTGATGCGATTATTATAATATATATTTCTTTATACAGTTCTTTAAAGAAACAAGCGAGTTCCTAGGCCTGTGGTTGTAAATGGCGCGTACTGTTCTTTCAGCTCAGCCTCTCGACATTATACCATAAAACATCACGCACTGGAAAACAGCTAAAATAAAATAATCTTATTGTTTCACCGTCAGTTAAGAGTAATACTTTCTTAATAGCGGTAGCAGCGGAGTTAAGTCGCCCTGACAAGGTTTCAGTATGAGGACTCCATTGTAATCATGAATTTATAGTAATGGTAGGAAATGTGGTCGAATTTACTAGATCATGTACTTCTTTCTTTTTAACTTGCCTGATAAAGTGAATTTGTTACATTTTGTGATATATCATAATATTTTATACATATATCATAATGATATATAATAAAAATAATAGCGGGCCTAATATTGATTTTAAATGCACTTCAGTGGTAATGTTTGCCCCTAGAGATTGTATTCCATTAATAACAACTTTTTGAATAGGCTTAGAAAGATAGGATCAGATGCCCATTAGTGGTATTCTCCCTCTCGAAAACGGAAGTAATTTATGAAATAATTTTTATAACTAAAAATGTGATAATAGCTGATTAAAAATATTTGTTTTTTAATTTTACTAAAGGCTGGTAAGACGGAATTTGATCTAAAATTAGTAAGGTCTTTTTATCCACATTATTTGGTTAAAAAACACCAGCTATTATAAGAATCACTAATTTTCACATTAATTACCCGTGTCACTGAAACCTAATAGTTTAATTTGTTCATTAAACTTACACGGTTTGATATACTATATCATAAACTGCTAACTGCTGATTATCGAATTTACCATACTACACATATTATTTTCATATTATTTCATATTATTATAAAGACATATGTAATTTTCACAAAAACTAAATTTTATCAGGGCCATTTATTTAAATAAGACCCACGAGAATTTTACATTTTGAAACACAAAATTGTCTTTGAATCGTAGAAAGACGAATGAATGATAGAAATGATGCTAGAAAAATATTTTTCTACAATATATGAGTTTTTAAAACATATTACTAAATAACCGATAAGAGCTGTTTTATTAAATTTAATAACTCGATTTAAGGTTTTGTCGGTTAGACATCAGATGAAATAACTGGAGAGTTACATAATTCATATGACACCATTTGATTCATACGATGATAAAGTACTCTAACGTCGCCAATAAATATTTTGTTAAAATACTTTGTTGTATGGTTTTTTTTACATAGAATAAGTAAATGCTTGACAACAATCCCACCTGATAGAAAGTGGTGATGAAGTCTAAGATGTTGAACGCACTAACTTATAAAAGCCTATTCACTATCCTCTTCCAAATCTTATAACAATAGCTGCGATTCATCATTAATGATATTTTGTTTACTATGATAATTATATATAATTACTGTGCGTACAAAATAAATGAATAATAACGAGAACTGCGTGAAGAACACAAATCCGAGTATCTCATACGGAAGAACGAATTTTAGAATAACTAATACGTCTTAAACACAAAATGTTACGGAAATAAAATTTACATAAGGGTGAATAATTAAATAATCTGTAAACATTGTTCTTCGTCCTTTGAAATTGTCTGGATTCTCCCGATAAATAATTCTCCTGTACAAAATATTTGGGTATTGCCACGCCCCTTCGTGTTCATTCACTTGAATGTCCAAAATAATGTCGAAGTGAATTCCAACAAATTCAATAAAAATTAAATATATATATTAAATAATTTATATATGCTAATAATGACTTTCTGTGAGCTGTAGATTAAACAATAAAGAGTCAAATTTGAATTTACTCATATTATTTTATGCGGTGTTCGATCTTAATAATTTAGAGATGTCTGAATAATTATCTTAATAATTTTAATTTTAATTTTTACCAGCTATGGTAGAAGCAGGCACCTAGGTGACGATCTATAGATCCTATGGACCCCACCTCTTCCTTAGTGAATATCAAGTTATTTTAAAGTAACTTGCATCCTGGTAAACTTATGTTCTTTTATTAAGAGCCGATAAACAACCAGGCCATACCAGACTCTAATTGTAAGTGATCATCGCTATTCAAGTACAATAATAACATCAAGAGGCTTGTTACCAACGCATTAAAAACCAGGAGGGAAACGGTGAAAGCTTATAATCTCTTTGTCACAAAACACGTTCAAAACTTTCACTTTGAAATTCATATTAGCTTGTTAGACTAGTAAAGAATTTTTGATTGGGTACAACAAAGCCCAGATACTATCAACGGTAGGATTCCAGTATCATTAACTTGTTAGTTAAGAAGAGGCACTACGAGCAAAGGAGACCGACTATCTTGCAGTCAAGCATGAAACAAATACATTCCATTCCAAAACACAGTTAGCTTTCTTCTAATTAAATTATTAATAAAGATTCCCTTTTTGACATCTTACGTAAGAAGCAAGATTAATATTTTAATAACAAAGGGAATTTAAGCACTTAATTTATGTTTATTACTCTGTCGTACGGTGATGAAGGAGCGTCCTCCACTATCGCTCATGCGATTTTTTACGCATTTAGCATTTCAGAATACGTATTCAGTTTTTGGACGTACTTCATATTTTGGAGCTTCGTTGTAATTATTTACTGTATGTTGCAGATATTAAAGTCCCGCCAACCCTTGGATATTGTTACCAAGTATCCCAACTCAAACGTGGCAAGCTGATTTTAGGGGTCTGCGGAAAACCAATTTACCCTTTGTCGTGATACCATACATTCTGATTGCGATCGATTCATAATTTAACATTTTAAACTATTTATAAGTTTCAGATACCGAAATAGGTAAATAGATGCTGAAATTTTTGACCCTATTTAGAAGTAGGTACTTTCATATCGACATGAAATCGATTATGCGTCTGTAAGTGATCATAATACTTCTAAATATCTACCAATTTGACTTTGTTTTATAGAGATAATATTCCATAGCTACAAATATTATACATATATAGGACATACTAAAAGCAGGTAGGCGGCGCTGTATTAACATATTCCATTACTAATACATAAAAATGAACAATTTTTCCTATTCATTAATCGGTACGTAAAACTCGGTACTGAAACGTTAACGTATTGTCATCACGACAATCCACAATTGTCCCACGGCCGTGCCGGGGTCTCTCTCACAATGAAAGGGATTGAGGCCAGAGTCCCCAATTTTGACCATGGGCACACTTCACACACCTTTAAGAACAATATGGAGACATCTTAATGAAGAAGGTTTTCTCACGATATTTACATTCATCGTAATAAGTAATAATTATTTTGTGATACCCGTACAATATTAAGAATTAGAGGATACACATATTCTCAACAATGTTGCAAACTTTTATAGCAATTTACAACCATGACAACCATTTATAATTAACGGCGATCATAATTCAAATAGGATTACATTTAGTAAGCCATCAACTCTAGAGTTATGTGGCTATTATGTAACAATAATATATTATATAAAATTGCCAACTTAATATAAATGTTTGTTGTATGTCTTGTGATGTGGAAAAGCGAGACCTCCCAACACAGGAAGGAACACACACAACACGAGGTGGCACTACCCTCTATACAATATCAAATATTTTGTTGACAGTAATAAATATTTTATTTACAATTTTTTTTTTGTATTCATTTCCTTAATATTTAATTGTTTTAATGTATTCTTGAAGTACTATGTACTGGTGATATCCTGGTTTAGTTGATTTCAACGTAGGCCTTCTACGAAGGAATCCTGAGGACCTAGTCGAATTCTACGCCCATGTTTGATATTCTAAAGTATATTTATTATAAATTAATCAGTTGCTTCCATGAGGAAACCTGGATATCTGAGACTTCCTTATAGCATTGTTAAAGTTGTTTAAAGTCCGCCTATTTCTATTTAGCCAGTCTGGCGAATAATGGTTTCAATCCCTCACTACGTGAGAGATATCTTTTCAGATGATACGTGTGCGTTAAGTTAAGCGTGCCCTCGTTTATTTTAATAGTCGAAAACAAAGCTGACAGCCATCTCGAAGGAAACAAAGGACCAATTAAATAAACACACAAATTCCTTTACTCTATTTGCAATCAGAAGAGTTACAGTGATTTTGAATGTAGGTAGGTGTCGTTCAATGGCTTATTTTTTATTTCAATTCATTTCCTTGGTTCAATTTCATCGTTGGTAAGCGTTCCATGTAGCCGGCAACGCATCAGTAACAAGCTGGTGTGCGGTGATATCGATAACCACTTATTATCAGATGATTGCTCTGGCCTTTTAAGCGCCTGTCACTGTTAAAACTATATATTCTTTTCTTTGATTAAAATATATAAATTCTAATAGTAAATTTATGTAAATATAATGTAGGGATTAAATATAAGTTTAAATCTTTGTTCTTAAAACGCTTGGCACACAACACGACAACCAGCTGAGTGATATGGTACCAAATGAACAATATTTAAAAATACTACTTTTTTATATTGCCGTGATTTCATTTTATTATTATTTTAATTTATCGTGCCATTTACACAAAGTTCATTTTTAAGAAATCAATTTAACGCGACAAAACCGCCTTTTGTACTATTCCTATGAATGTTATATTCATGTAAAACAATACTGAGTGAAACCAATAAGGCATATGATTTATATATTAAATGTTTAATGCTTACATTTTCTTCAAATACAACTTTTAATCCCTCCTCTGTCCAAGATGCCCATCGCAGCAGTATTAACTGAATAGTTTAAATCACACAACACATTACAGATAAAATTGAACATAACACTTATTACGTGTACTGCTCAATAGTATGTTTATTTCAAGCACAACCTCAGTATTTATTTATACGATTAAGTTATGTTTATAATTTAATAATTTTTATTGAGATATCCCAGCCAACAGTATAATAAAATCTCGACCTGGTGTCGGGCCCGATTCGGCATGCGCCTGGCGCGAACGCCCGAGCTGTACTGTTGAATGAACGTTACGCAGATCGCAGTGTCGCAGCTTCCAGGCGCTTACCGATGAGATAAATTCTTTATAAGCCCAAAACGTACAATCGTTTATCTCATTTTGGTATTGGGTCTTTACCTATGAAATTAGAGACTCGTATGAAAATTTTAAAATATAAAAGTTTTGTTTTTTTTTTTGTATTTTTATTTTAGCTAATCACAGTAAATTATTTATACAATTTTGCCATTTTGATGGCAGTTTGTTTATCTCTTTACTGTACAAGTCTAATGGACGGGAGGCGATGACGTCAGCGAAAACGTTTGGTACTGCCCCTCAGATGTTGAACTTTTTCTCACTTAAAAAATTGCTTAAATTTTGTAAAAAGTAGACATCTGTCGGAGCAAGGTCCGGTGAGTACGGTGGGTGATGGATAGCTTCCAGCTGTTGCTCTTGTAGCTTTGCGATGGTTGGTCGTGAAGTATGAGCTCGCGCGTTGTCGTGGAAACGCAATGGGCAAGACCGATTAACCAGTCTTGGTTGTTGAATTGCGAGCTTCTCCATCATTGTCTGCAATTCTTGGCAATAGACATCTGACGTCACTGCTGTGATGTACAAGTCCAGCACTGGTCCACCGGGCAGTCACCATCACCTTTCTATGAATATTTTTTTTTAGCGCACTGATTAGGTGCTGTACCCGGGTCCACCCACTGAGACGAACGCTTGCGGTTGTCGTACAATATCCACTTTTCATCGCAGGTAACGATTTCGTTCTCTGCCGATTCAGTAGTTCTATGCATGCTTCGACGCGCAAGTCTAGCTGTTGGTCCCTAAGTTCGAGTGGCATCCACTTATCTTAGATTTTTTATCTTTCCGATTTGACACAAGTGCCTCAATGTTGTTTTAACACTAACTCCAAAGCCCGCAGCAAACTCAGCCGTAGATTGAGTTGGATCCGCTTCCAATATCGCCTTCAATTCGTCATTGTTGACAATTTCCAGATTTAAAACGATTGAACCAATAATGGACCGTGTTTGTGCAAACAATGTTAGGCCCGTACACCTCGTTAAAATCGTTAATTGTACGAATTTTCAGTTTATCCATGGCGCCAAAAACAACCACAATTTCACAAAAACAAAACACTATCTTACGACAAATGACTGAATTTGAAATTAAAATGATATACGGCTTTCGAATAACATTTATTTGAATTTCGAATTTCGCGTCAATCCACAGATAATTGAACCTAAAAATGCTGGTTATAAAATCTCCAATTTCATAGGTAAAGACCTATTATAATAGTCGACTTGTTTCGACCTTAGTTGTCTTTTATGTGTAAATCTGCAATTTGATGTCTTTACATCACATCTTTTTGTGGAGTGGCAAGATATGCGTTCGTCGTAGATGAACTGGAGTGAATAACCCTAATAAAAAGAATGGTTAGGGTTTTTTAAACTCCTCGACCGGGAAATATGTGAACCGTGTTTCAGTTGCAGTGACTATCGATTTCCAGAATCTGAGTGTCAGTTAAAAAAGGGCCATATTTTTTTCTTGGGCAGTGACCACTTCTCATCACCTGCTTGCTCATTTTCCAACTGTTAACGTTAAAAATTACATTTAAAAATATTAATCCTAAATGAATTAAAATATATATAAATATATATTTTGGTTCAAAATTTAAATGTTTGTAAACGAAACCGGTAAAAACCATCAATTGACTGTTTTATCGACGTCAACTAAGCCACAAACGTAAAGAAATACTCGAAAATAGAAAAACGTTACTCATATCGGTATAAAATATCTAAGAATTATTATCCTCTAACCAAAGCGAACGTGAATCATTAGTATTCATCATTTCTTGTGTCAAGGTATCTCGTTATTTATATCGAAGCATTTTCCAACTAAAAGCTTGCCTATTACAAGAAAGAAATCTTATCTACCTACCTTATATACCTTGTGTACATTTGTGCTCTTGGAATGAAGTACACATAGGACTCTTAATAACCTTTAAACCACTCTTGGTTTTTTAGATATTAACTTGAACACAATCAATATTAAATATTGTACTTTGTAACTACATGTTTAAAATCAAAAATTCCTGTAACTGACCGATCTATGAGTGGTAAATTCTCACACACAGAACTAAAACTTGGACTTGTCTGAATGTAGACAAAAATAAGACCTTAGAGACACCAGTACCGGAGAACATATGTTCTTATTTATATCTTCCACACATCTGCCCGAGATCGAACCATGAACTATTAATTGGACGGTTAATATTAATTGCTTACTAGGTTACAGAGCCGTCAACGGATATGTCATCGACTGTCTATAGTTTTGATAATGATCATTAATCTAACATTTGTGACGAGTCAAAATTGATGTGACCAGCATTAGCACGACACGAACGATGGATCATACTGTTCACGAGTAGGCCACAAACACAATATAACATTACTATACAATTTAATTTAATAGCTGAACTATTTTGACTTTATCTAAATGTATATAATATGTTCGTCTGTAACAAATTTACTTTGACCCTTCTAGGTGAAAAATTTAATGAACCCAACGGAATGAATATTTTGGTAATGATATTCTCAAGGCTGTTGATTGGAAAATAAAAAATATCTTTTCACATTATATTCTGCGACATTTCAAACATAACGCGTCGTTGTCCCTGCCTGCGTATGATGTGGGAGTCTTCAAGAGGAGAGTGAATAGACTTTTATAAGTTAGTGCGTTCAACATCTTAGACTTCATCATCACTTACCGTCAGGTGGGATTGTTGGCAAGCATTAACTTATTTTTATGCAAGAGCCTATCATGAACGCCTCACCATTATTCAGTTACCATAATTTTTATAATCCATCATCAATTACATTTTATAAATCGTTTTAAAATACATAACTTAAAATAATGCTTATCCCACAATCCCGTAGTGTTTTAAGGCTAAAAGTTTCAATAAACACAGAAAAATATATCCATAGTTCCTAAGAAAACCTTACAAGAACTATAAAGGTCAGAGTAGATAATACAATCCGCCAACGTGACCCAATTTGGCAGGTAAAAAGATTTGTCTAAGCGTAAATCAAATACAATTTCAATCCGCTTCATGAACTAAGATTAATAAATCAATAAGTTTTATAATAGGGAAAGTTCTCATACATCTTGAATTAACGATATTTTTGTACTACCTCAACTTCCTCGGACAGTAGCATGTTAAATATTCATAGTTGTAATATACAGTAATGAACCTTGGTAAACAGGTGAGGCAAAGTACTTTTATCATTTAGATCTAATGTTTTTATTTATTCGCTGTGTACTAGGCTGTGTGCAATAGACTTACAAAGGCTTTCCGATGGTTGAATAAAGATTCACGCAAGATCAACCCTGAGTAAATATTTACCTACTCAGCTATAAACTCTTGGATTCTGTGATGCGGATGACATGGCACATGACAAATGAACAAGACATGATCATTAAAAATATGACACATATGTAAAATATCTGATCAGACATTAAGTCAAACCTGGGACCTTCGCTAGACAGTGGTAAACTACTGGAGTAGTAATACTTTCTACGTTTAAGATTACAAAACATTAATGCTAAACTTGAACTCATATGTTTAACCACAGTATTTGAATTTAGCAGAAAAGGAAGCAAAAAATTGCTCATTGTTCTCATTAGGAATTTTATTCATTAAGGCGTCAGTCTGCTAGGTGTAAACGAGCGAGGATCTCAGATTAATGATAAGGAGCTGCAAACCAACCACCAGTCCTCAGGGGTGTCACTAGTATTAATTGACGTCACTTGCAATGAATGAATTGCAACAATATTTTATACCAAAGTTATTTCGCAGAAACTTTATTGCACTACAACACCAACAAACAGGTGCACTCACACTCGTTGGTCGCAGGTATTTCACTTCGTAGAGAGAACTCTTTACTTTCGTGAAGCGCGCACGCGGCAGCCTACGCTGCGGAGCCCTACGGTGGGACGTGGCCCATGCGTGGGGAATTCGGAACTCGAGGGATTCCTCCTTGCCCGGGCATTTTACTCCAGGCGATCGACAGTCCCCCGGTGACGTAACCCCTGCTATTGAACGAGGGGTATGACCCGCGGGCGGCTCTGTCTACTATTTAAATCAATTTCCGGACCTTCCAGAACTTTTTACGCCATTCGCATTAATACTCGACGCTTCGATCGGAAAACAATAGACCATGGAGCAGGTAATAAAGAAAACGTGTACACAATATACGCTCTTTTACGCAAGACGCAAAGGCGAGAGTCGCTTACGATGCAGTAGTTGGTTCTAATGGCCACTCTTATTTTTTCCGAATAACATCATCGTCCCTCCTGTCCGTTATCTTTACGATAACACTAGTACAAATATTTGGAAGTGTAAACGTTTGTTTGTTTACATACCTCCATGTAAGTATAGATTAAATGTCTTTCTTTCTTCGTCTTTCTCGACCGATAACGCATCAGTGACGCCTTCGGTGTTACTCATATCCATGGGCTACGGTGACCACTAACCTTAAGTTGGCTAGTCTACTCATTTATATTCTTTTTCATAAATAAAATAAAAAAGCATACAAATTGCAATTTCTCATCGTTTTTAACAAAATTAATGAACAATATAGTTTAACCGTAGTACACTGTTTACATGTATGTATGTATATAATTGGCAACGGCCGAGGGTGAAATATTGAGTTACACGTTACATTATTCTTTCTATTTAACATTGGGTTTAAGGAATAAACCTAGATCTAAATAATCCACCTAAAACTGGGTGAGATCTGTCCGATGTCAGTGTAAGGGACAAATGTAGATAAAATGTCACATCATAGCAAGCGCATATACTGCGGAGTGCTATTAGGTATCGTATATGTATGTTATATAGGTAATCTACCAGTGTGAACTTAAATCAACTCTGTACAGAGATAAAATATTTCTACCATTCAGGCTCTACACCAATAACGACACAACTTTATAATAAATACAGAAAAGAATCACATCATAGCAAGCGCACGGAGTACTATTACGCGTCCTAACCGTAGAATATATGTATGTAATATAACCTATTTACCAGTGTGAACTTAAATCAACTTTGTAAAGAGAATATGTCTACTATTTAGGCTCTACATCAAGTAAAGATACAACTTTATATTACCTAATATAAACCTGTACCTAGAAGAAAAAGGACATTAGAGCAGTAAAGTAACCCTAACGCACTGTTAAAGATTAAAATAATAATAACTAAATCAAATCTTGTTCAATTTTTCTTTCTTTTAAATGGTATTTCCTTCGTTGTCGTAATTTTTTGCTGCGAAACGGTAGGAGAAGCACAAAATGACGTGCATTCGTTTATTTACAAAACATCTTAGTGAATAAATTATTTTAAATTTGAATTTATTGTTTTGAATTAACAGAAGACCTTGACGTATGAACTTACTATTATTATCCTATTATTATTATCATTATACTTTTGTTATCTAAATAACTTTGAACGGGTGTTTTAAATGGTAAAAGCAAAAGTTCTCAAACGCCTGAATATCAAGTCAAATATTTAATTGAACGATGTATCCAGACATAATTATCTCTCGTCTCGTTAATTCGCCACAAGTGTTATCTAGCAGCTCCAGAAGATGAACATCTCGTTTTGTTGATTAAATCAGACATCCAGACAAAAATTTAAAATTCTCCTGCGAAATGAAGGCGACCGTTTTTGCCATTTTCTGGTAAAGCAATTTTTTTCGGAGATCGCATAGGCTATGTGAACCAAAAGCGTAAAAAATCTTGGTAATTGTTAAAGGGTGAATTTCAAATTATCCCGTAGTCTCGAAGGCCGTCCATTCAGTGTTGCCTTTAGGTGAAGCAGCATTAATATTGTTACAAAGATGCGGCAGAAATTAATAGCAGCCATCAAAACTGGGTACTGAGGATAACTACTCCGAACACATTAGGGGACTCTTGCCTTGATGTCTTGCGCACAAGAGGGAATACTACATAGACGATTTTCTTTATTACCTGCATCATCTATTGTTCTTTTACGAAAACGAAGGGTTTTTTCGGAACGAAATTCCTGCGATCAATAAGTGCGATTGCGACTGTTTATTAGTGTAACAGTTTTTTTTTATGGTAATAGCCGACAAACGAGCAGACGAGCCACCTGATGGTAAGTGATTATCATCGCCAATGGACATCAGCAAGACCAAATGTATCACTCATGCGTTGTCGGCCAGGAAATGAGAAGAAGGTAAGAAAGAATGTACTGGCTCTCAAGCCTCCAGCCGGAACACGTCGAGTCGATTGTTAACAACGTAATAAAGTATCTACGAAACAACTTTGGCATTTTCACGCACCCATTCCAAAAGATAAAAAAAAGATTTCCAAAAGATAGGATACTTGTTTCACCGTAGATCATCGAGATGTTTTGAAACTTCAAATCTATCCCAAACCATATTTCTAGTCACAATTAACTTTCTCGGTAATTCGTGAAACCTCGCTTCTTTGTCCTCTAATCAATCTTATTGGAACTCTCGAAGGTTCGCCATTAGCTACAATAGTAGTTGTTATTTTTATTATGTTTGTAAAAAATTTCGACTATATTACATTTACGATATTCAGAAAATGTGTAGGATTTGGGTCCTATTAAATTTAATGATCACACCCAATTATAGTTTAGAGTGCTGTTTTCTCTTGGTAGGATATCAATATTAGCATTCTTAATTTTTACAATTCTTAAATATATTTGCTAATATACATTTCTTTTTATGTTATTTAATCAAATAATACGTACCAGTAATGCGTAAGACTTGCTATAGGCAAAGTTTGTCGCATTTTTGCAGATATAGTCTGTTTTGCATGCATTTCATTTATTAATATCAATAAAAATAACAAGTAGAATAAGAATATGTTAAAGTTCGATGTCAAAGGTAATTGTCTAAGATTAATTTACTACTCATATCAAGCTACTCCGCCCACGCTTTTCTATAGAAAATCTACTCTTTACGTTCATAAATAGCTACCGCCCACGAAAAAAGCGCTTACCATTTTTATTACTCAATTCATAAATCTCATACTTGACCTATTTTATTGTCTTACAAGTGGTCTTCTTAGTTCTACGAATTAGAAACATATTCATTTATTGTAAAAGCTGTAGAAAAAAAGTTAAAATTTTATTTACTGCTCTTTTTACAGAATGTCCACAGTACTAACTTTCGTTTTCTATTGAGCGATAATAGGATGAGAAATTACCTGGAAATGACCAATTACAATTAATTACCATATTTAGAAACTTCCGAAGCGTTACTGTTATTTTCCACGAAATGACGTCGAATAACAGTCAAATAAGACTTTGAGTTGGAAGTCCTCTTACACTGGTCAGAGATTTATTTGGAATCTTTTTAGTCTTTCTATTGACGTCTAAAGCCGACGTTATTGGTACATATCACGTATATTCGTAGTCATAAGTAACTTCATTCTTGCAAAGATAATTTTCATGTGACGGCAACTCCATGACTGCGACTCCCCTGTGATTTTGTGCTTGTAGTCATGCATTGCTCCTTGTAAGTGGCGTCAGGGTCAAGACGCTAAATAAAATAACTGCTGCCATCTATTCAATACGCCGTCGTGTACTGGCTAAGAGATTTTAAACAGGATAGGAACTTGCCTTGCCTTTTTTTTGGAAAATTCCCCTACATTTTCCAGGATGAAAATTGTCCTAGAAACACATAATGAAATTCCAAATGTGCCAAGAAATGAAAGAAATTAAATGATAACGAAAGAATTTAAATGTGTTCAATAGTTTCGATGTTATATACACGTTCAGACATACGTACAAACAAATTAAAAAAAACTTTGTAGCACTCTATATAGTATTATATGCAGTTCTACCTGTATTATAATTTCCGAAAAACTTTGAAGGTACAGATTCCGCATAGAAATTAATGTGCAATATAAAATTTTACCTTATATCTTAACAACTTTTTGTAATACCTATACGTCTTATGTTCGGATTCTTCTTTAATTACTCTCTTAAACAATATCTTTGTGTTTCTGAATAATTAAATTACTGTTTGGAAAGGAGTGCCTTTGATCCTCTTTCGTGAGATTGAGATGAAAATTGATGACATAAACGTATGTAGACGCTGCGTGCTTGTTTTGTTACATTCGCATACAATCAATCTATTGACATCATGAATGTCATGCGATTGAATTCAGTTTCAGAAAATTGTCCGCCGATTAATGAAACTGATAACTGTAACAGTTGTTCGATATTTTCGTCGATTAAGAGTTTAAGAGACCAACGATTAAGAGTTTTGCCAAAAACATCTGTGAAACATGAAAAGCGACTAGTTCTTGAACTTGTTATATCGTTTTTGGGTACCTATATAGAAACTCGTGTGTTGAATTGTTGACATAATATACTCACAGATATTGTTATTTTATTTAAGGTCACATACGTAACGCAAGATCACAGTAATTTTTTAACATCCAAATAATATAATAAAAATAAATAAATAAATAGTTTTATCATAATTATGTATTTATTTATTTATGTATGTCTTTATGTATGATTGTTTTTACGCATGTATTTATCTATTATTATTATTATTTTGTTGTCATATACTGTATTTTGTGTACAAAGTCCACTACCATCTAGGCATACCGCTCTCCAGTCTCAGGTCTGCTGTAAGAGATTTTATAAGAAATAAGCAGTTCCATTGTACCATCCTTACTTGATGTCATATCTGTACAATATTTCTATGTGTGCATAAATTATTAATTAAATAAATAAATAAATAAAAATGGTGTTCCTGCAATCAATGCATCATGGTTTAACAGATGTACTCAGCATACTTTTTATATTATATTTTAATTCTGTGGTATGGTGGTTGCCGTTCAGCCCTAAACGTTACCAAATCAGCCAGGGGCGGATACCGCCACTATAAGGTATTTTATAAAAAAATCGCTCTCGGCGCATCTACCGCCAAATAAAAGAAAGTATGAAACGATTAATCCCTTATAAAACTGTTAATTCTTTGATCGGTCTTCGGTATGCACACACATTATTCCATGGCTGGAGACAAATCTTCATTCAGAATATCAAATTTAGGACCATTCCGATTAGGGATATAGGGATAGAGATAACAAATTTCGCTTTTTTAATTCACAATAATCATGACGGACACCTTTCTATACTTCGCCAATAAAAATCGGTTCAAACAATAGTTTTTGTGTGATCTTGGACATGCACAGAAATATACAACAGGAAGAGAATTCCCTGCATGAGACAATGTTTATTTTATTAAGTTTCTTTTGTGTACAGTCACTCTTAGCTTCAATCGCATTGGTAATTAGTATCTAGATACCTCTGTAAGCTAGGTCATTATCATAACCCACAAGTTTGCCACTGCTGGGCACAATTCTCGCCAAAGAAAGTCAGAAGCTATCACGCATCTGTAAAAATCAAGCATGCCGGTTTCCTCTTTATGTTATTCTTAACCTAAATAAATAAAAATAATTTAATAATTTGACTAATCGCTAATAATTTGACTCAAAAAATTAGCGTTGTGTGCAGAACTTCAACTTGGGACCCAGGCGAGCAACGGTCATTCAAGACTCAAAAGTATAATTGTTGCTGTGAAGCAGACATGTATAAGTTTTTAAAATTAACCTGTTTTATCTTAAACTCTACACATTTCTACCTAATACACTTAACAGATTCTCTTAAGCAATTATTCTTAATTTAATTGCACCATCCGCCATAAGGAACACGATTTTACTCTCCCACCGAAAAATCGTGCCAAAACTTATCCGTACCTTCCTGTACTTGTTCCGGGCATCAATAAATATCATGATTAAATGCAATTAGCTAATAAAGTAACTGCAAGAACCAAGAATATTTATACTTAAAACCGGCAAGACAACAACATTTCTATTGACACAAGATTTCCATTTCAAGTCGCTAGCCGCGAGCGTCATGCCAGGTCACATAATGAGTTCGCGGATTACCTACGACACGGCGACGTTCCGTGCACGACATGACGTCACACCGCACCGTTTGCGACCTAGGGCCACGACGCTGAATCTATTCTTTATACGTCTTTTTAACAATATTAAAATGTATGAAGATAGACGAAAAGAAGACGTCTCTGTTGATCCGTATCGATAATTATCTAGTGTAACACTGACACTACTCTGATGTAAGAGATCAAACTCCGCTGCTGATCTTTACATGATACCGAGGACGGTATGATACTGCCAGCGCTGTGGTAACGTGGGCTTAAACTTAGTTGATATGAATCTTAAAATTCGATTCTTGTTTGGCGAGACTAAAACAAACGACACACACAGCACGTCTTCCAACGCGCCCGCCCGCTTGCGGGCGGGTGCGTGGGCTATTCGGGTCCCAAGGATTACCCTTCCTACCCGGGCTGAAACTCGGGAGAACAAGTGTCTCCCGGCGCGTGAGGGGAGGACCCCGCCGCTGGGCAGGCGTCCCAATCGATTCCGTCAACCGTGCCGAATTCGTAGCCAGCCAGCCCCCCAGATGGGCGGGGGACTAGTCCGACTGGATGAGCTCCCGAGGAAGCGGGAACCCCTCCCGCGGTCTCGCATGGAGGGGTGCGACCCCATGGAGTGCCACGTGCGGCCCGTTGTCGGCCCGGTCGTACATCGACCGCGCCAACCGGACCACATAGTCCTCTAGGGACTGCACTTTGAGGTCGCGCGCTATGACGTCGTTGCGTACATAGCGACCCGCGCCCACGATCGCTCGCAGCACGGTGTTTTGCACTCGTTGTAGCAGCTTTCGCTGCCACCGCGAAGCCAACGCGTACCAAGCCGGCGCCGCGTACGTCAGTCGTGAACGGATGTAGGTATAATACACCATCCGTTTCGCTCGTAGAGGAATTTGGGATGTAAACACCGGTCGGAGTACAGCTCGCGCCGCACGCGCCTGCTCGCAGACCCGGCGACAATGTTGCGCAAGTTGCATCGAGCTGTCGATGGTACATCCCAAATATTTCACGGAAGTAAAACAAACGAATTCATTCTGCCGTAGGGCAAGTTGTTTTAAATAACTATATTGAAAGCCGTGAAGGATTTGCTTCAAACAATAACCTTTCGTGAAACAAGTTGTAGCAACTGTTTTAGGAGGGTATTGTTGCCCAAATTAAAAATAACAAAAAAGTATTAACTATCAATGAAAAGTGACCTAACCCGCAGATCTGATAACAATATTGAACCTCATTGGTTTTCAATTATAGGAAAATATTGAAACCGAAAAATGAAATGTTTAGTATATTTACCTTTCACGTTCAAAGGTGATATCGAGAACATTTTTCAACTGAAAATTCGGCTGCAATAACAAAGTTACAGTTACGGCAAAACTGTTAATAATTTAGCATTCACTCGAGCCTATTGTGTTCACATGACGTAATGGAATATGTATAGCTCGTAAACAATTCACCGTAATTTATCTTGGGCTCCTGCTCGCTTTTTACCTTAGTGGGCAGGGCCGGATTTAGAGGTCTGGAGGACCTAGGACAACAAAGGAGCGAAGGCCCCCTGGCCCTTAATAATTATCCAAATAAAATACAGAATTTCCAAGTAAATTTTAAAAACATACGTATACAAATATAACCAAAAAACAAGAATTATGCGAAATTAAATTTTAGCGTTAAAGAACCGAACTTTCTGAGCTTGTAGACGAAAAATCGTTGATGGTTTTGTTCGACCCGATTCGAAAAAATTTTGAAAGGGAAAGGGAATTCTTTAATATTGTTTACTCGACGGAATTTGGAAGTTTATTTCGGAGTCTCTATTGTGGAGGGCCCTCTTTTATGGAGGCCACGGGGCTCCAACCCCGGTTGTTTCTTCTCCTCAATATTAAGGAACCTTTCGAAACGGTAGCAGAAGCAAAAATGACATGAATAAGTGTATTTACAAAATACCTCAATGTTTAAATGATTTTGATGCCCTTCCCTAAACCCAGCCCTTAGAGTAGGTAAATATAGTGGGTACATGAGTGCATTGTCCTAAAACGTGTTACTCTGTCATTTCATTTTGCCTTTTTAATCAACGACATAAAAAGGGGTTGCTGTATGTTAGATTTTTTTTATTGCTAGTCTTTATTTTTAGATGCAAACGCAACAATTTACCGAGATATCAGAATCGATTTGTGTAACTCGTATATGAAAATTCCAAAGAGACAATTTTCAAAAGAATATTTAGAAATGGAACTTCCTAAGAGATGGTGATGAAACAAGTGGGATTCGCGATTATGGACGAATAATTGGCACTTTGCTTAATAATGAAACTGGATCAGGTTCAATGACAAGCAAATCAATTTTGATGAACTTTAACAGCATAACAAATTTAATACGGTTAAAATACTACAAATACATTCAGCGTATATTTCATCCGTTGCGAAAATACGGATGGAATGATTCTCTCGCAATATGACGACGAATCCCCGGCCTGTGATATTAAAGTGCCCCCAGCAATATTTACCCTCCTTCACAAGGTTGCCCGCTAAACATTTTTTATTGCTAAGATATCTTTACATGTTAAGTATGTAATGCATGACGTGAACATTGTTTTCATAACAAAATTATAAAATATAAGATCATATACAGCATATATGAATTCTAAACAATTAAATAATAATTAAAGTTTCTTAACAAGGTCGATAGCGTAAGTGACTATTGAATATTTGTTTTTATCAATCTGATATCTTTTGTTCGTTAGCCCTTGACTACAGATATGGTATAGTTGATAGTATCAAGCGTTACTTTGCAGAAATTCATTGTAATGAAATTAGAAAAAAAGAAAGAAATACATTTATTCACGACTTGTACTGTACAACTACAGTTAGTATTAATTTACTTTAAACCTCCCTCCCGCCCACAAAGGAAAATATGCAATTATGATAAAAGTATACAGTTATTGTTTAAAATTATAATTTCGCCTTATCGGATCTTTTCGGTAGACGTAAGTCCGAAATAAGGGATGGCTGTCCACGAGCTGCACAGGCACATCGCGGTTTAGTACGTTTCATTCGTGCGTTACAAGGCCTGCAACCATTATGAGTTGGCGATTAGTAAACACGGCCTACAATATGTTGTTAAAGTGTTGAAGCCATTAAACATGTAATGTTTGGTACCAAAACCAAAATAATGGTATTTGATGAGATACGTTTTTTTTATGTTAATAGCCGACAAACGAGCAGACGAGCCACCCGATGGTAAGTGGTCACCGTCGCCCATGGACATCAGCAAAACCAATGTTATCACTGATGCGTTGTCGGCCAGGAAATTAGAAGAAGGTAAAAAAGAAAAAAACTCACTCCTGCGCTGACTGCACTCCGACCAGCTTTATAGGGTTGCCAAAATTATCGCATTAAAACATTTTTTATGTAAGAAACCGACAGGTGTGCAATGAACCATGTAATGGGTCGATGACATCAAAGGCATCACGGACGGGTCGAAGGACAAGAGCTAATCGGGGATCCGCTTATTATTACTGGCTCATCGCACTGCAACCGAAATACGTAAAAATATTTCACGTTTCATTCTAAAAGGAAGGTGGTAGTTAGTCGGGCAGATAAATAATCCTAATACCACACTAAGTACACTAAGGGATCGTTAACAGATGTAGTTGTCTTGGACCCACCGATGATGGTACTCAATCGATTAAATTGTAACAGTGCAATATTTTCATGCAATATTCCTTGTCACGATTTCTTCCTACAAATTTGATTCGTAACCCGAGTATATATATTATTTAGTGAGGCAAACTTAATGTGTATCTACATAATAATAATAATAATAAAAACACTGAAAAATATAAATACAAAATATATGTATTTATTGTTTTAAGACAATATGTTTTTTTTAACAAAAACGATACAACTCGTTAGTTATTGATTTTGTTCAATCGACCGAATTCAAAGTTTGTGTACCTTGAAGTTGGACCTTGAGTGTTGAAAAAAAAACCTCGAGTAAGATAAGCTGTAACAATATATAAAAAAAAGTATAATCAACTGCCAGCAAAACATAAATAATTCTTGTATTAGTAAATTGATTCGTTTCACAATTAATAAACATGATATCCTGCTGTCGAAGAATAAAACGCTGAATACTGAAATTGTTATACAATCTTTATTATTGTACAGGATATATTTTTCAACACAACTGACGATAATATTTAAAATTTCACGTATTTCTAGGCTAGTTAATGAAGCACGGAGGAACTCAACACATCGCACCTTTAGAATGAAAGTGACTTAACTCAAAATTCCTAAAATTCCAGATTTTACTATAGATTTACTTTAAAAAGCCTACTCTAAAACCCCATGGTGAAAAAGAGCCCGAATTATGAGTGAGAAAGGGAAAAAGGGAAAACCTCATACATCAGTCTTTTTAAATTTACTAAGACCAATACATTTTTGAAAACTTTCTTCGTCATTTCCCATAAATTGCAATTTTTGAGTTAAGTCCCTTTCATTCTAAGGGTGCGACTTGTTTGTTGATGAGATTTGTTTAATTCATATGGTCCCCGTGTTTAAAATTTGGCGCCAATTAATTGAGATGTTTTTTTACTAAGGCTGCTACCGAAGGCTGCTGCTAACTGTGAGTCTGTAATATTTGGGTTACTTTTCATCTTCCATTGTCGTTTTCAGTTTTCATTATCGATTTAAGGCCGATTTTTTCTATCGTTAAATGTGAAAAATGCGAACAGAACGATAAAACGAATAACCAATTTCAAAAATGTAATTAAATCGTAGTTTTCGTACTAGATTTATCTTGTGTAGTGATAGGATAGGAACTAAAAAAAAATATAGAGAAGTTTAAAATTTTGTTACTTCATGTTTTGTACGTAACAAATCAAAAAAAAATTATATTAAAAAAATTTGTTGGAAAATTAAAACGAAATATAAATTTCGATAATAGCAACATCACTTAAGCCGTTTCGAACAGCGGAATTACGAACACACGCAAACTTAATTTTATAGAATATATAAATACATAAAGGTATATATATAATTGAAACAATTAAATTCAATTAAAGTTATGTCGGTCAATATCTTGATACCAATTCTGTAATTAATATCTACCTCAAACTTAGTAATTCTACGGGTGGAAGTCGAAGACAAAAAGCTTAGAAAGCAATTGGGAAAACTTTATTCACTGTTCAAAATATGAATTGCAGCACACTGATTAATCTATAACGTGTGTACAGTTAAAAATAAATATAATACCTAAATAACAATAACTAAATACAGACCTTTTTCAATCTTTCAGGTTTTAAGATGTGACAACCCTATAAATGCACAGATTTCGAAAATGTGGTGCTGACGTGACTCTGAACATCCACTGAGGTGTACACATTCACAGCACGCAAATGCTAATTGGGCCCATACAAATATACACTATCCGTAGTGTAGTCACAACAAAACCGTATTCTATATGTAAAGAGCTTCACAGACTATACTAAACACTGACAAATGTGTTTATTATTTACTAGTACCGCATTCGCTTCAATTCAGAAAGTCTAGGCGTTACGCTTAGAAATAACACCTGCATAGTTTTAGTACTGAGTTGTTCTCGTTCTATGAATTAGAAACATTAATTTATAACTTTTTTATTTGTGGACGGAATGTTTCATTTAATGCATTAGTGAAAACCATAACGAAATCGGTTAGACCCTTGTTAAATTTCCACAGAAAACGCTAAATACTGCTGGATGCATGAAACATATGGACGCCAGCGCCACGCTAATTCCGACTAGAATGAGAACGATGCTTTGTTAACATGCAGCATAAAGTTGCATTATGTTACTCGTCTCGTTTATAGAACACGTGTTTTTACTAGAATTTTATCTAGAACCGCTTCCCCCGCTTCCTATAAGCACAGCGAAACACAGTTTAAGCATATATTCTGTTTACGTACTCATGTTTTGTATCACGTCTTATCACACTGGATAACCAACACGAAGAATGGCGTTTTTATGCGCCGGCAATTTAATTATGTTTAAATAAAATGTAACTTAAGAAAATAACGTTAACCACACTAAAAAAAAAAAACCAGACATAACCACGGCTGCTGAGGGGTCAAGAAATCTATATCTATTCAATCATCATCAATATATGTATATAAAAAACTTAAAAATCCAACTCAACTTCTCATCCGATATTCTACAGTGGAGTCGAAAGTGTTTGAGCCATGTGTTTTGGCAGTGATGACCCATGGATAGTGATGAAATTCGTAGACGAACATATGTCACCAAGATTAATTCGCAGAATTAGCCGGCTGAAGTGGCAGTGGACAGGGCACATCGTCCGAAGGGCTGATGACCAATGGGGAGAAAGTACTCAAATGCTGTCCACGTCTTGGTAAAAGGAGCACAGGCCGCCCCCCGACCAGGTGGATTCTTTTTTTTTAGAATTATATTATTCTGTTATGTATTTTATTCTATCTCATCTCACACACATATTTACACGTTTTTTAGCCATCCATTGTAGTGTTATAAGTAAAAGATCGAGAAATTTGGAAGATACAATATATTAAATTATTCCTGGCGGTTAAAATAAATATGTTACAGGAGATAAAAGCTTAAAAGTAACTTGCAAGTAGATCTCGGGCTACAGCTAGACCGGTCGTGCCCGAAACAGGAGCGTGCGCTTAGGGCGCACGAGACGATCGGAGTCCCCGGCGTTCAGCGCACGGAGACCTCTGCGACTGGAGCGTGAGTTAAGACGCAGGAGATGTACCGAGTCTCCGGTGTTCAGCACACGTAGACCTCGTTGACTGAAGCGTCTGTTGGAGTGCACAAGACGTCGATGCTTCTGGTGTTCAACATACGAAGACTTCCTTGACCACAGCGTGCGTTAGAGCGCTCAAGACATATAGATCCCGGAGTCGAGAGTAACAGAAGATTTCCGGCTATGAGCGCGAGACTGTTCGGTGACGTGACAAAAGTGTTGCGACTATCCACGTGGGACTCCTCAGTCTCGTCCCAGCTCGCCTTTTATGTGACGAATTTTCTAAAATCATTCTTTTTTTGTGTTCTTTTTTCATGAATTTAAAATTCCTTGTCGGCCTAATAAATTTAATTACACAAGAGGGCAAAAGTGTACATATTATAAATACAAGTGTTACCATGGTGACAATAATTTAAGACATTTACCAAATATTTGACAATAATAACAAAACATTAAACATAATAAAGCAATTAAAGAAATTACAGAATAAATGGATAACAGATACAGGAAATCGTAAAAGAAGTTTACCAAAGGAATATTATAAAAGTATGTGAGTACCAAAATGTTATATATAAAAACGTGTTAGTATCTAAATACTACAGTATTTAATAATCATGTCTTTCTCTTTAATGTTTATCATATTACTTTATTTCATGTATTAATATTTGTATAAACGCATAATTTTTTTACTACCTCCGTCGATATCTGCTTTGCCCAAAAATGGACTGGTAGAAAATGCTTTTAGCATTAAATCTGCTGTTTATACCATATATCGTGATTATAATAAAGAATGAATAAATACATATATTGATGACCTGAAGAAAACGGCGGATGGCCGTTGAATTCAGAGGACCCAGGAGCAAGTGGAACGGCGCCAATTAGGGGATTCCTTTGTTCAGCAGTGGACAAAATGCTGATAGATAGATACTTAGATGACAGAGTTTTAGTTATGAACTTTTTATTTGTTAGACATTTTTAAATTTTCCACAATTGTTTCAAGCAACAAAGATGTTCTTCTTCACCTACCAAGTAAAAAAAGAATTGTCGCGGTTTAGTACATTTCATTCGTGCGTTACAAGGCCTGCAACCATTACGAGTTGGCGATTAGTAAACACGCCCTACAATATGTTGTTAAAGTGTTGAAGCCATTAAATATGTAATGTTTGGTACCAAAACCAAAATAATGGTATTTGATGAGATACGTTTTTTTTATGTTAATAGCCGACAAACGAGCAGACGAGCCACCTGATAGTAAGTGGTCACCGTCGCCCATGGACATCAGCACGACCAAAGTTATCAGTGATGCGTTGTCAGCCAGGAAATTAGGAGAAGGTAAGAAAGAAAGAACTGGCTCTCAAGCCCCCAGCCGGAACACGATGAGTCGTTTGGCGTCTGACTCAAGCAGGAGGGTGATAGCTAGCCAGGCAGGCTTCACGAAAAGATAATAATACCAGTAATAATATTAATAACTTAATAATAATACTGATAATATAATGCTTACGCGAAACCCTACCACCAAGCAGGCTGGCTTCTGACGCCTCTCACGACACCCTGTTCTGCCAGCATGGGATTGGGGGGAGTATTCTAGGCCGCCCCAATAAGGCAAAGTTACTACAATTCTTGTATCATAACAACAAAGTCAGTCAGTTTGAACAGTAATTTATGCGATGTATATGTAAATAGTTATTAGTTTATTATTTGGGATCAATATTTATACTGTGCCTATCGACAATCAAATTTTAATAAGGACCCAAAACTCCATAACAACAATGTAATATTTGAGTAAATTTTGTTAAAACATTTCTCATCATTGCCTAATAGTTAATACGTGGGTATTGACCAAGTTTATTATTTCATAAACCCATTTAATCACCATAGTCACAGACTTGATTGAAAGTGGTCTCCCCGTATAATAAAACGCTAATGTAAATTTTATTACAATTCATGTAACTGTGTGTAATTGTTTTCTTACAGCTTTTATATAAAAATTGAAATATCATCTGAAATGTTAGGCCGGTAGAAATTTTACAGCAATAATTTATTCAATTCAAATTAAGTTATATTCATATAGGTTATTACTGACGCACGCATATTTTGTTTCTACTACCCTTTCGTTGATAGTTCAGTGTTTAATTTAGAGATTTTACTATATTTCCGCTCATTTGGTAGCGCAAATTCTTCACATTTGAAAGCTAACAAATGTGATACAAGGACAGAGCACTAATTACTTCAAAAAATTAAAGTAAATTAGAAAGAGAAATAGACAAAGAGTTGACCCCTGCATCTATGACTCGATAATTAATTATAGGAGTAGTATGCTATAGCGATAGAATTTCAATAGCAGTGTTTTATTAAATACTGAACACAATAAAATCACAATTAATTTAACCTTTCTTTAATTGAAAAATATGAATTGGCTTTTGGTATTTAGCTTTCATTCAAATATTTTGGCTTTCTTCGGGTGATATTTATTATTCACAATGGCCCCCCCTGACTTCGTTCGAGTTAAACAATTACCTTAATAGATATAATCTATACTAATCTCGAAATGGTAAAAAACGTTTATGTCCATCCGGAATAATATACCTTTCAAATTGTAAAATAGTTTTTTTTAAAATACATAGATAATGTGGTTCTGGACATTACCCTCCGCATGCACACAAGATTCTCACTCTCTTTTATGATATTTATATAGATTTCTGTTTGATACTCCGCGATCAATATAACGACAATCATATTGCCATGATCGTTGATGAAAAACGTCAAATTAAGCTATGGGTCGAAAATTATTCTAAGTCCATTGGACGTGTCCAAGACTATTTTTATATGCCTATTTTTTGTAAAAGACCAAATGACTATGCTCGAATTTTTTTTTTTTGCATCTATGACAGTGTAACTGTGCCGTTGATTCTAATGAGCGACAATGATATCAAAAGCAGAAGACGATAATTAATAATTAGTTTTTTTTTTCGTCTTAAATATTACGTGTACAATTGTATTTAATGCAATTTATAACATTATTTGAATCGTCATAATATTTTTATATTCCTTTCCAAAATAAACTTTAATTTACGCCCAGCGAAGCGACGAACCTAGCTAACTAGAATATAATTTTGCATCATGTGACAACCCTGCCGAAGTTATACAATATCTAAAACAGTGTCCGCTTTTCTATCGGCATCAAAAGCGATGAACCACTGTAAGTTGTTACACTGTGATTACAGTTTTTTTATTAAAATATATTATAAAAATAATGATGCACACGTATAAATATTACTAAATCTTATCAGCAAAAAACAATTAGTACAATTCATTTGGGTTATTTAATCTGAACTAGCACACGTTTCGCTCCGCTTGTCAGTGGCATATTTTCACACAAAGATAGATAAAGAGTCATTATTAAGGTCAACGACATCCCGTTTTGCCTTCTAGAAATAACAGCGAAATATAAACTAATATTTTACGCTTCCGACCAACTTTTTTACGTGAAAATCTTGAAAAATGTGGCCCGACACTTTTTTATCAAATATAATAAATCTGATGTCAAGAACGTTCATATGTTCTGATCCGGCTTCTGTGTCCCATTCTCAAACGATATCCTTTCTTCTTACCTTGCTAAAGTTCTCAAATATATTATCTATCGACAACTCTTCAACTTTTTATCTTCTTTAGCCTTGTTATCTCTTGGGCAGTCAGCGTTTCGTTCTGGACGCAGAACAACCACTAGATTATTTGAAAACCGCAGGTATTTGTATAGCCCAGGAAAATAAATTCCTCATATTCGTAGCCTTTAGCAAAGTTTTGATGTGATAGTTTTCGAAGTTCTCCGTTGGATTCTCAAGTCCCATACTACATCTTCATCCGACGTATAACACACCAATAAACAAATTGTCATAAAATTTTGTATAGACCTTTCTATATAAGTAAACCACAACGGTTTGTTTAGTTACGGATGTTGTTCAAGGTAGCGTCATGTCTCTTTTATTATTTTCTACCTTCATCAAATCCAACTTTCAATTCAAACTCAATTCCTTTTCTCACAAGAACAAGCTGTTGGCGCCAACGATACCCATTTAATCCATGTCTGCAAATGGTCCAGCTCTTAGGACTCTTAGTGAATACTGATAAATTATAGACTTAATATAAATACTAAATGGATATTTAGTTTCTATGGGTATAGATAATAATTGGTATTGGTAGTTAAAGAAATCTACCATACCTTCTTTCTGTTTGTCTTGACGGTATTGCTGTCTTATATTATACAGCAATAACTTAGGGTTGTTATTTGGCAGCATTTTATAAGTGAAAAGCGCATTTTCTTAAGACGAGTGACGTTCACAATATTAAGACTAGTAATACAGCTAAATTGATTTCTCCAAATTTCAGACTTAACAGAACTAATGTCTCTTTCACGGATAGATGTATAAAAATTTATAATAAAATTCAGTTAGAACTGACGTAAATGAAAAATTCCGGTCAAAAGCATTCTTTTGAAGAAAGGTTATTACAAACCAGATGATTACTTTAAATATAAGACAGTGGATAGGAAACAAAAAAACGCTTGAGAGTTTCTTCTCGCTTCTTCTTCCGCGACCACTTGCGTTAGAAATTTGTTGAAGCGATGACGTAGTTTAATATTCGAAAAGAGTTTGTGAAAACCAACTTCCAATGAAAAAATTAAATCCATATTGCTAAATCAGCTGGAATTTTTGTGTGGTTGCAATTTGTTTATTCGTTTTAACTTTGGACGCAAAAAGTTCGATCGAGTCTCAATTTCGCAAGTCTCACATAACTCCCAATGCAATCCCTTCCCAGAAAAACTCGAGAGTTCCGTCTACCTTTAAAATATCGCATTACCATTCTGAAACTAAATGCATTCGTAATGTGTTTTTCTTCGTTATTCCAACAGGTCTATCATACAAGTCACGCCTGAAAACTATCTTTGAGTTTCCTTCCCATTCCTTTTCAGTTCAGGCAGTCAGGTTATGAGATTCGCTACATTCTAAAGTAAGAAATTCTGAAACGCTCTCATTTAATGATTGAATATGTATATTTATGACTCCCAACCCCGTAGCTCAGTCGGTAATGACCACAAAAATGTTTGTTAGTGACCCTGCCTGACGAGGAATTAAATTCCCACCCGGAGCAACCATATCACAGATAAATGCTCTTGTACCACGGGTGTTTATGACATTATATTAATGTACATTCTTAAAACCTGCGACACTGGGAATCATAGTGCGGGAATGTCAGTGGACGTTTATTATACTATGTAGTTAAAATTATATTATACTGTATATTCCTAAATCACTTTTCCACAGATGGGAACCTGAACTACTGAATCTAACTTAATTACTTAACGAAAACTTTATGATTACTAATAAGCAATGGTAATATATTGGTTGATAAGAAATAACTCCATAGAACTACTTCGACATACCGAGCGAGAAATTCCTAAAGACAAGAAGAGGTTTTAACCTACGAAATACAAATATGAATATTGTGTTAATAGAATTGGTCGATTCATTCCACAGATATCGTAAGTCCTAATAGAAAAATGCGATATAATAAATTTATATTCTTACTTACAGGCTTACTCTGCCGATGGAATAATATATATATAATTTACTAATAATAATACTAATAATAATAATATATGATATTTGACACCTTTTACAAAACCTAAACTCTGTATAATAAGTCGTAGACCATCTTGAATACGGAAACCGTTCAAAAACCACCACTGTTTCCAACGTATATTAATGTTAATAATTAAATAAAAATTACATATTAATTACATTAAAAATACTACTAATTAAAATTGAATGTTATAGAACGTAAATAAATATACATTATAATTTTAAAAAGCACCGTAAAATCTATGATTATCATACATTTTTAACATTAGCAATTATCACTTCACAATGTGTGTGTTCTATAAAATACGCAATTATTTCTAGTAGTTGCCTCGGTATCGCGACAGTGACAGTGTCAGCCACAGTCAGCTACGAACAATCGGCGCATGCGCATGCTTTTACGTTTCAAAAGTAGATCGTCCATTTTCGAAAATGGCTTTAAAATTGATTTTAATTTTGAGTTCAGTATTATTAATTAATTGTCAGGGCCCCAATCCGATTGTGAGAGTGCCCCACGGTATTATCCAGGGCTCGTGGAAGGAGTCGACGAACGGCCGGCAATATGCAAGTTTTGAAGGTGTGCCGTACGCGCGACCTCCAACCGGCAAATATAGGTTCCGGGTAAGTTGTTGACTTTTCTCTAACTGTTGGTTTTAATAAAGTATTATAAACAGTAGAACAATTTTATGGATTTATTTCATGTCAAATTTTACTATATCCCATTGTAAATTGTATTTAAATAACATTATTTTCCCCAATATCTGTTTAATACCAATATCTGTCAATAACTGTTTTTCCCCAATATCTACGTGACCGTATATCTTATGCCCGTCCTTCATTTGCCCCTTGTAGGTCCCACATCAAAACTCTTCTTAACTATCCAACCCATAAAACCTTTGCCTATTCCAACTCCTTCTCTGTGCAAGCAGTCAGACTTTGGAACTCACTGCCACCAAACATCCGTGCACTTAAATCTGTTTACACATTTAAGAAAGCAGTCAAAGAACACTATCTTCCTCTATGTGCATAATATTTATATGTATATATATTTTTTATATATGTGTATGTGTTATTGTAACTGTATTTATGTACTTCATATATGTATTAGTATGTATTTGTCTTTATATATATATTTGCTTAATACGTATATGTATATGTACGCACTAAATTTGCTTATTTGTCTTGTCGTTTCCTCTTGCGGGTCTACTGGAAGAGATTTCTAAAAGAAATAAGTAGTACCCTTGCACATTGTTACCTTTTATTTAATTTTTATATAAATTGTTTCTGTGTGTGCATTAATAGTAAATAAATAAATAAATAAATAAATTATTACTTGCAAAGTATGCTAGAACAGAGGTTGATAGTTTCAAATTCCTGTATAAAAACCCAGCCAATAGCAGACAAAAATTTGTGTCACGTGACATAAAATTTAGTACGGCGGTTTGAGGTAATTGCAATTGAACAAGTTATAGATTTTTATTGTTTTTGTGTGAACGTAATAGAAATTTGCAACACTCAAAAAATTCGAACCGGGTAATGTCAGCAAGAGAGGGTTACATGAAAAAACATTAGTTTATTTCTTCCTTATACCAGTCCGAAACCATTTCCTATACAAAAAAATGGAATCAGTAATAAAATCAATAAAGCTAATGATTAGAGTATGAACTTCAATTTTGAAATACATATAAGACTAGCGGCTCCGTTCGGCATTGTTTGGGTTGGACTATTAATTATATGTATATACATGATTATTAAATATTTTTATATTATTACCTTAATTAGAGATCACTAGGTTAACTTATATTTTATGTAGCCTGTCATCTGCGCAATCACGTGTTTTCACTGCATACCAATTTTCATTAAGATCGGTCAAGCCGTTTTTGAGTTATATCGAGACACACACGAAAACCTCAACAGATTTATATCTATAGTAGTATACATATAGATTAATGGACAACATATAATAAAATTTCGGCAAATTTCATGAAAAACAACATAACTTTAGTCAACTGTGTTATTGAAATACAATACAATTTATATCCTCCAGCCCTTGGTAATCATCTATTTATTTATATATTTAAATACTTAGTTGATTTCTTTTGTATTTATGTATTGTTAATTTCGTATCTTTAATCTCCAATTTAATTGCATGATAACTACCAAACCAACCCGCTTAAAGACATGAGTTCCAAAACATGAATTTCTTATCAGTAAGTAGCAAACGACCGTATAACTATTATATATTGTTACGAATGTTCGTGGAGATTCGGCGATAAACAATAGCGGCCATTAAATCGATAAATGTAATATACTAGCGTCATAGAGGAACACAGTGTGCGAGTGAGATTTTCAGCTTTACGGAAAAACCTACTAGCGAGAAAGAGACGGAAGAAAATTGACCGTATGACCGTTTTCAAACTATTTACTCTCCCCATTACTTTCCGGTTAAATAACAGCTTTAAGTTATTTTATTACTTTCTTTTCAATCTTACTGTATTTTATCCATAAACCTAATACACTTAAAACGTAGGTATTGATTGGTAAGACAATCTCGAGCAGTTTAAGCGACTCGCGCCCTTATGTCTGGGGTAAAAGTACGAATATCGCGTACACGTTTTCTTTATTGCCAGCGTCATTGTTTTCCGAGGTAAGCGACGCGTATTGACGCGGAAGGCGTAGAATGTTCTGGAAAACCCGGAAATCGATACAAATAGCGGACACGACCGCCCGCGGATTCCTTCGGATCTCGAATACGAAAGCGAAGAGTTCATTATACGAAGCGAAATACTTGCGATCAACAAGAGTGACTGTGATTGCAGTAGTTTTGTAGTTGTGTTGTGTACCAGAGGGGTTTGAAGCCAAACGACACTGTCATGGTGGGCGTAGACAACATCAAAATGCTGAATAACGCTTGTCAGTCGTCACAGGAACACACGTATTTGGCGTAATCAATCATATTTTTGATACTTTTACAGATATTTAATTTTGAATTTCGATTTTACTCTCATTATGCATTAACAATGCTCCAAATAGTATTTACGCCATGTTGTTAATGTCCGTTTGTTATTTACTTTATCACACACTGTCATTTCTTTTTTTAATTCAATGACCATAGATTTGAATAAAGTTCTTTTAGCTCAAGCCAACATATAAAACAAAGACTTTTTCTGTCTGTCTGAACGCGACAATTTAAAATACTGTTGTACGGATTGTTATGCTGTTACACCAGTAGACGATTATTCACGAGTAAGTTTTTGATAATTATATTTGTAAAACGTGAAAAATTGTGTGGGTTTTCTATTTGTGGTTTTGTTTATACAAAAATTATTTAGTTAACTTAACTTCTGTTTCTTTAAATGGTCTGCGTTCCAGTCAGAAACATGGCCGCCGTATGCAGTTGTGGTGACAAACAGTAATTTACGGAACAATTATATCGGAACACAAAGGCTAACATGACATGATCTCGGAAATAATTGCGTATTTCTCTTGTAACGGACAGTTAGTTTAACGTTCGTAGGGATGACAATGCTGGAACACAACGTTCCATAAACACCCTCTCATTCAAAACAGGTATTTCCATAACTACATGTAATCTCTGGAATGAACTACGAGCATCAACTACAAACCGCGTGTGTCTACCATGCCACAGTATGAAGACCTTCAAGAAAATGGCTTCACCAACACATTGCCAATCAGGAAAGAAGCGACGAACATATTTCTTAATAAACTAAACAATTTGTTTAGCGAAAGACCACCCGCCATGTAAAGATTCCATTCGATTGCAAAATTGAAAGTCATATAAAAAGCTTTCAAACTCTGAAACTTCTTCGCCGCCAATGCGTTGTTAATACATTTGTATAATACTAACCGTAGTCGAACGGCCATAAAACAATCCTAAACAACCAACCCTATTTGAGTATCATGAATTTATGACGATATAGCAACTGTTGCAACCGATAATTAGAACGCAGTGACATTGCGGTTAGGGGCTGAACGATAATATTTCATATGAAATGCCAATACGAGAACATGAAATTCACCTACATTTTACGTAAATTCTAATAAATGCAGTTTGCGAATAAGCAAAATTTCGAACATAATTTACATTTCTGATCTGGAGCTACGGCATGGATTCACACTTTATTGGATATTTAGTTTGACGATAGTTTTAAATTTATAGTTTTAAAAGGGTGATCGCGTATTAATGCTTGTAAATACCCTTCAAATACTTAATATGTTTCTTTGTGAAAACACAGATCTCATCGAGGTTGAGAAAATCTACATACTAATATTATACTACATACTATAATATACTTTCCAACAAAGAAGCATAGTGCCAGATTCCTCTTTTTAAATTTTGTAGGTCTCAATAACACCCAGCGTAATCCTTTTGTGAGTTTTAATGTCGATTTCTTTTCAGGAACCTAAACAGCTCAAGAGTTGGCCCGGCATATGGGATGCCAGCAGACCGATGCCTCAGTGCTTACAATACGAACCTATTCAACAAAAAATTTTAGGTGAGACTCCATCAAAACACAACCCTTGATTGTCTTAAAATTTTTCAGCATTTTCTCAGAAAATTAGAGTTAACCTCTCCATCTCTACCTATTTGTCTCATTAACATTATTTAGAAACCAGGTACAGGTTGGAGAGGGATAAGAATCGAGTCGAATCCAAAGACGCACTTTTCTGAGCAAAAGATATGGTGATAGCGCCACGTTCCTCCTCATTGAGGTAGCTGTAGTAGCACCACACTTCTATGTTTCTAAATAAACCTAAATGACAATGTTTTAAAATCTGCCGAACGTCCATCGCTGAGCAGGATTGGGTAAGGCCTTATTCGAGTAGGATCCAGAGACTGCGGAGCGGTGGTAACCACTATCCGGTTGCTCTCCGGATATACGCGGATTCAAAATCTCAGGATTGAAAACGGGAACAAATGAGAAACGAGGAATCCTGACAGCTTGATCATTCCGGGAAGACGACAACCTCATTGGACTTCAAGGCGCCGTAATACGTCGAATAATTTAATATTGAGTATTGATCCCTCGAGACCCTAGTTCCAAAAGATTACTTAAAGCCTCATCCTGTTACTGATCCTCCTTCATCCTGAATACTTTCTAAAAGCATTTAGTGTATATGTTTTTTTTGGTTTTCTTCATGGTATTCTACATAAGTTGTTGCGCCAAATTACCTACTGCCCCACTTCCTTCCAAAGCGAAAAAGAAATATTTACTATAAACAAACAGGGTAGTAATAAAATAACATTCTCAAAATATGAATTTCCAGAAAGTAATACCTGATACGATCTGAACTGTATAATTATTTACGACGAATAGTAAATTAATTTAAATAACTGCCATTTAAAGCCTTCGCTATAAAGTTGGGCCGTATTAACCTTTCCAACAAATATGCACAAGCTCGCAGTCATACTAAATTAATTTTAGATTTGAGTATGCATAGAACTTACTATGTTTAATTCAATGACAAATGTTGTTAAATTTCGTACAATACGTACGTTTATAGATCGTTGCAGACTCGTACTATTCACCTTTGTCGACATGAAACATTCATTGGGCAGGCTTCCTCGGGGAAATTTGTTGTTTGTAGCTCGAATTACACAAGTTTTTCGGGGGCGACAAATTATTAGTGTTATGAAATAAATGCCCATACACTCATAACCCTGCACTAGGATTCGGTAGGTCGCAGCTGACACGGATAATCAGAATGAAGACGACAAACAACCGTGATCAGAAAACAATCGTTAACGAGCAGCGGCGTGCACAGGATTATGACACTAGGTATGCGGTGGAGTACTCGATCACGAAAACTTTTTCTTGTATAGATTTTTAGCATAGCCACAGCCACGCGTCGGATCTCTAAGTCGGAAACCATGCCAACAGAACAAGTCTTAGATGTACTACTATTCATGTACATCTTCTACGGCAACGCAGACAAAACAGCGATCGATCGTCGCGGCGGAGGAAATTCTAATAAGTAAAATAATAAACTAAAATATTATAACTACTCACCTAGTCAGCTTCAATTTTCACATATTCAAGGTTCCGGTTACTTGAGATTACTATATCCCGATGTATTTATACGTTTCATAACTTTTAACATGAAACTTTCGAGTTACATTCCCTTTTTGCTGGTTTAATTGTTGTAACTCGGATACACACCTACCTATAGACACAATTTGAATCTTTTCACTGAATGACAATTGTGAGAACTTGTTATTTTTAATTTTTAATAAACACACATTTTCAACACAAACCTCACCATCAAATGACATTTAAAAAAAATCAACAAACGCACTAAGAAAAGCAAATCACTACAATTATTATAGAAACTCAGTAATAAACTGTTAAATGTACACACTTTCAAATATTAAAATTAAAAATCTTTTAAGAAAACTATAAATATACTTGCGCAAACAAAATAGTAAACAATGCTTATGACATGAAAAAAGTAAAATGGCCCCTGCGAAACAAAACATTTCTGCTATTTTAACGAATAAAACCTTACTAAACAAAAATGCATAATGTACATAAATGATTTATTAGTCTTTTTACGTCTATTATTTTTATTCGGAGTATAGACAACGAACATTTCCGTTTACTTCCGACAACTGCCGAACTTCCGTAGCCTGCCGCTGGAGTCGCGGCTTTTGATATTCATGGGTGTGTGCGTTTGCGAACTGTGCACGGACACCGAAATTACTTCACACATGCGAACAAATCTACTGCGGAACGCGGCGGCATGCCATGATAGATTAGGTACATTATTTTGCAGCGCCGCTTGCTTGTCGCCAAACGTCTAGCAAACATAATGTTTGTGTGCTTGCAAATAGGTGCTATTTATAAAATATTAGGCGTTTTTAAGTTACTATATTTTGTGTATTCATTTATTTATTATTAATTAAAGTCATCTAAAATGTACGAACGTTTTATTAAAATATCTGTGAATGGCAAGTAAAGCACTGCATTTCTGCCTACAAAGAGCGCACGCCCCTGTTAACGAGTACTAGTCACAAAATCTGTCTCGGCCGGGAATCGAATGATACCTTAAGAGCTATCAAGCAGCACTCTTTGCTCAGCTGTGTATTATGTGTTTAGTCGCCAACTGAATCGCATTGAAAAGTAAAAGGTTTGTCCAAATAAATGGTTGTGCAAATGGAATTTAAAAGATATACCTATCGTATGAAGTTGAAACAGATAACGTTATTTCACCACGTTGTAGCATTATATACACTACAACAAAACGTAAGTGAAAATGAAACTATGATTATACTGAAACATCAAAACTGATTTAATACGATTAGAAATTTGTTTCTGGCTAAAACTGGCTGCTAAAACGTTTAATCAAAAATTTTCACTTGTTACAAAATAATAACTTTTTTTGCTCTCTTAAATTATACACGTATTGAGGTCTTTCGACACTTTCACTGAAGCTTCTACCTTAAAGTTTAGAGTTTTAAAAAAATTCATCGTTGTAGTGAGAAATTAAAAATAACAAAGAAATAAAAATATTTAGAAAAGGGTTTACACAAGCGTAAGTTATATTTTAGAGAGGCACGCGAAATACTGTAATTTTTTGGCTGAAATTTTTAAGTTTTTTGGCTCTTTCTTTTTAATTCCAGTCAGCTTTATTCTAACTCAGCTTATTTCTTTCAGATTTCTCTCTTACTCACCATTTGACTAACTCAAACGCATAAAATATATACTTATCTGCACAATTATCTTTATAATTAATATATTATGATTAAGGATAATGATTTATGATGTCTTTATAAAATTAAATGTATTGTACAGGTAGCGAAAACTGTTTGTACGTGAATGTCGCAACCCCCAATCCTCACATGGGAGCGTCCCTGCCCGTAGTGATCTTCATACACGGAGGAGCATTCATGTATGGCGAAGGCAGCATCTATAGTCCCGAGTACCTCATGGATAGAGATATGGTCGTTGTCACCTTCAATTATAGACTGGGCCCTCTCGGTAAGTGCATCAACTTATTCACTTACTGGTTCTAATAATAAAATAAACAATATTTTTTGTGAAATCATTATGACTTTTAAGAACATTCAGTTATGGATTACAATTAGGTTTCATTTTATGTTAGTGTCGGTCATCGAAAGATTTATCATTATCAGACTTAAAACAAAAAATTTGTTATATTGCTTCACTATTATTTAATATATCAGTTAAATATTATTGATCGCAATTTTTAGGACACCAGTTTTAATAAACCGAAACACGTCCTTCAAAAAATTAAAGATCTACAATACAATGCCATAATTTTTTACTCATATTTATTTCAATAATTTAATTATGTATTTAGTTACACATTTAAAGTCTGTGTATTGCGTCATTTAATCACTGCAGGTATGTCTTGTTAATTAAATTTCCTTTAATTCATTATTGCATACCTAAATAAAAGTACTTGATATAATCACAAGATTTTATTCGATTTTTTTAAATTGTTATTGATGAAATTATTCAACTTAAATAAAATAAAAATGGTTACATAAATATAAATTATTTTATCGTGCCAACCCCGCTTTGATCGATGTAGTACATTCAGCATCAAAAGTAGACCCACAAAATCATATACGAATAGTAGTAACTGGAAAATTCAACTTTATATTATGTTAATACAGCGTAATTACTACATAACGTGGCTTAACAAGTGCATTCTTTCAATTACACCCAAGACTACCAGCTGAATGCCCTCCGAAGTACTTAAAATCATCTCATTTTTTTTCTTTTCAACTCCCAATCATGCTGACTTAAATCAATCGCTTGGGCTTTACCATAGAGTTACATAATAGAGGAACACTCAGCCCAAAATCGCGTCACTAAAACATAAATGTGCATGTGTGTGAAAAATACACTGATGTGCGTGACTTTTAGTCATGTCAAAGTCACGTCTATGCATAATCGACATGAATGTCGACTATTCCATCACAGGTTTTTTTTTACTATATTTAATTTGTTCTCTTAATTCTTATTACATGTTAACTTATCTTTACTTCGCTTCTTCTAAACTTAACCTTATTTGATAGGATAAAACAAAACGTGATTACATGGTACCAAAGAAAACAATAATAATAATGCTTATTGGTTTTAATTAATTATTTGATGTAAATCGATATCACTTATTTCCCCCAGAAAGGAAATAACCAACAAATTTTGGAGGTATAGATTCTCCATTAATATGTCATTGATTTCATAGAACATAATAGTTGCCCTTAAAATATCTACTGTAAACTTTGTAAGGAACCCTGCCTATCTCATTTAACATTCGAATCCATTTGTCTTTTTGAACTGCATTTACAGGAAACCTTGAAGAAGTAAAATTTGTCAATAAATATAAAATCACATTCGCCGTTTATTGTTATATCATAATAATAACAAATATAAAATTCGACAAATTTTATCAATTTAAGGAGCTAATACTATTCAAAAAAGTCTATCTACTTTCTGTCCAATGTGTTTACAAGCTGTAACCGAAACTAAAAAGGTAAAATATGAACAAATCTAGGTAAAACAAAAATTATTTATTTATATGTATTTAAAAATTGACCACTTATCGATAGATTTTGTGCAAGCCCTATACGAAACGGTATCATTTTCACGTACACAATATCTTTTTATCATACACATAATTATAAAAAATAAGTTATTGTTCATAAAATGGAGTACTTACTGCATGTTATTAATCTTCATTTATATAATTTAAAGATCAACGTCTATGAAATTAAGCATCGTGAAAGTAGTATTGCTCTATCAGTACTTACCTGTGTATTGTCTCTTTGTTTGGGTTATTGTTATAAGTAACCCTACAATTTAATTCTTTAATTAATTTAACACGATACCATTATGTTTACTATTTTTAGTCTAATAAAATATAGAAAGATTGAAGTGAAACTAACAAAATAACAAATAGCAATTTTTTGACAGGAGACTAATGGAGAGTAAATAGTTTGAAAACAGTCCTACGGCCAATTCTCTTGCATCTCTTTCTCGCAAGTAGGATGTTCCTTTAAGCTCGAAATCTCATTCGCACACTGTGTTCCTCTATTATGTAACTCTATGGGCTTTACACAACCAATAGGGCTGTGAAGTATATTAATGACAAATCTTTAATAATAACCAGGTTTTCTTAGCACTGGCGACCACGCTGCTCCTGGAAACGCAGGTCTCAAGGACCAGGCCTTAGCATTACAATGGGTGAAGGCCAATATCGTAATGTTCGGTGGCAACCCTGACAGCATCACGTTGACTGGGGACTCGGCTGGGGGTGCAAGTGTCCACTACCATTATCTGTCGCCGTCGTCTAGAGGTAATAATTGTTTTAAATCAATTTTACCATTTCTCTAAAGATTTGACTTTTGGTGCGTGAAAAACTCCATGTAACATTAAGCCTTGTCGATCCGTCACCTAGCCAGTTACCCACAACATTCGTCGGTTGACACAATCTACCTGTGAGCACTTCGTAAAAAATACCTACATTTTTTGTTTAGAAACACATTGTACAGCCGGCTTGGCTAGAGGTCACGGACGAATCTTTGTTGCCAAGAGAGACTACAGAACTCTCGACTCAAAAACACAAATAATGAGCACCTTCTGTGGGTAAATGTTGAAACGACTTACAAGTTGTCCACAGAGTAACCCAAGCTGACCTTTAGTCTATATTTACAATCAAAGAGTAAAATTGCAGTTTCTGTACATCAAATATAATTTAATCTTTCTATGGTTTGTGCATGTATCACATAGAATATGAATAAACAGTGTTTATTCATATATTATTGATTATATTATATTATTATTTATTATTATATTGATTATTATATTATTATATGATGTGATTCTATGTGTATATATATATATATAACGCCAAGGTGAAAATTATCAACCTCAGTAACACACCAATACATCTTTCGAGGAACACGCTTATTGGACGTTGTGAACCTGTTGACAGCATTCGGAAAATACAAGAGAATCCTGGTAAAACCGAATCAACGGACCACATCACCTCGTTGCTTGAAGCGATGAAGCAGAACCTGACTCCTACGGAATACACAGAAGCAGAAACGTTGTTGAAAAATTATAAGGACATCTTCACCGCAGGAGATAGCAACTAGGACTTGTAACTCACCCAATTGATACTGGTGTTACCATACCGATTAAGCAGAGACCAAGACGTGTACCATTGGCAAAGGAAAAGGAAGTATCTGAGATGATCCAGGATATGGTGCGCAGCAAGGTTATAGAACCATCGACTAGTCCATGGTGTTCACCTGTGGTACTCGTGAAAAAGAAAGACGGCAGCACCAGATTCTGTGTGGACTACAGGATGCTCAATGATGTGACCAAAAAGGATAGCTACCCTTTGCCCCGGATTGACGACACACTAGACTTGCTTGGAGGCATGAAATGGTTTGCAACGCTCCTGCCACTTTTGAGCGCCTCATGGAGCGAGTATTGGTGGGACTTCTAGGAGATGCATGTCTAGTGTATCTCGATGACGTGATAGTTATGGGACGCAACTTCAAGGAACACGAACGAAATCTGGAAAAGGTATTCAAAAGATTCCGTGAGGCGAACCTGAAACTTAATCCGAAGAAATGTAAATTTTTCAAGAAAGAAGTAGCATTCTTGGGACACGTCATATGGGATGAAGGTGTTCGAACTGATCCGGATAAGATAAAAGCTGTTCAAGAATGGCCGACACCAAAGAACAAAACAGACGTGAGAGCGTTCTTAGGCCTGTGTGCTTATTATCGGCGGTTTGTGAAGAACTTTTCCGAGATAGCCAGGCCTTTACATCGACTCACGGAGGATAAGAGGATTTTCAGTTGGGATTTAGATTGCGAACGTGCGTTTGTTCACCTAAAGGAACTTTTATGCTCGGCTCCGATTCTGGGTTACCGCAGAAGAGAAGGAAGGTTTATCGTGGACACGGACGCTAGCAATACTGGAATCGGTGGGATATTGTCGCAGGAACAAGACGGTCAACAAGTGGTCATCGCGTACTTCAGCAAGTCCTTATCGAAGCCAGAAAGGAATTACTGCGTCACTCGACGTGAACTACTAGCTGTAGTGAAGAGTCTTCAGCATTTCAACAAATACTTGCTGGGTCGCGAGTTCACGATCCGCACCGACCATGCCGCTCTGAGATGGCTGCTACAATTTAAGAACCCTGAAGGCCAGGTTGCGAGATGGATTGAACAACTTCAAGAGTTCAACTTCGTAATAGAGCATCGCAACGGAAGAGTTCACTCAAATGCAGACGCTCTATCACGACGACCATGTTCCGAAGAGTGCCGACACTGCTTGAAGCATGAATTAAAGGATGCGAAAGACGAGGTTAAGGTCATAAGGACACAAGAGCTGGATGAGTCTTGGAGTAAGGAAGAAATAAGCCAAGCTCAGAAGGAAGACAAAGACCTCAACCTCATCATGCAGTGGAAAATTAGAGGACAGAGACCACTGTGGAGTGACATCTCCGCAGCAAGTGCAATCACCAAAGCTTACTGGGCTCAATGGAACAGTCTCATCTTAGAGGATGAAGTGTTATACAGAAGATGGGGGTCACCGAACGGGAAGGAGCAAACTCTACAGATGGTTATCCCCAGGAGTAAGGTGGGTACGTTGCTGCAACTTGTGCACGACGGTGCATCCGGTGGACACCTCGTCGTTAAGAAAACCCTTGTGAAATTACGGGAGCGTTTCTATTGGGTGAGATGCCGGGAGGACGTCGAAGATTGGTGCCGGAGATGTGCGGCTTGTGCGTCCGTGAAAGGACCTCGGACTAGATCCAAGGAAAAGCTGCAGTTATACAACGTTGGAGCTCCCTGGGAAAAGATCGCCATAGACGTCGCTGGCCCATTCCCCAGGACTGAAGATGGAAATCGATTTATCGTCGTAGTTCAAGACTACTTTACTAATGGCCAGAAGTATTCGCAACCCCAAATCAAGAGGCGAAAACAGTGGCCAAAAAGCTCGTCGAGGAGGTTGTTTGCCGATTCGGGGTACCATTGGAGCTGCACAGCGATCAAGACAGGAATTTCGAATCAACGTTATTCCAAAAGATGTGTACCCTCTTAGGAATTAACAAGACCCGTACCACACCTGCACATCCTCAGTCAGACGGAATGGTGGAGAGATTCAACCAAACACTGGAGAATCACTTGGCCAAAGTCGTCGAGGATCATCAGCGTGATTGGGATCGGTACATACTCCTGTTCCTGATGTCGTATCGCTCTGCAATTCATGAATCCACTGGGCTTACTCCGGCTAACGTTAACTTCGGAAGGGAAATGCGTCTACCTTTGGATCTACTGACCGGTACTCCGCCTGATGCCCCCAAACCAACTGTTGAATACGTCGCGGATCTACAAAAGAGATTGGACGAGACACACGAACTCGTACGGGAACACAGCATGAAAACCAGCGAGAGAGTGAAAACCCGTTACGATCGCGACGCACGGGCACATGGTTTCAAGGAAGGAGACTTCGTATGGTTACACAACCCACTTAGGAGAAAGGGGAAGTCTCCGAAACTACAAGCACGGTGGGAAGGGCCGTATACAATAGTCACAAGGATTAACGACGTGACCTACCGGATCAAGCAGGGGGATAAGAGAAAACCCAAGATCGTCCACATAGACAGGCTGGCACCGTGTCATGGAGCAAACAATGTTCGGGACGAACATAATTAAGAGGGGGACAGTGTTACGAAGCTTCTCGAAGTCGGCAGGCTTACGAAGTTTCTAGAAGGGTGGCTGACCGTTACGGTGAGGCAAACAATAGAGGTAACCAATAGAGGCAATAAAAGAGAAACCCAGGTAGTAATAAAAACTACCTGGTTCACTCCAGGCCAATCTGGCCCGTATGCCTCAGGCAAAAGGGGCGAGATTAACATAGACGAGGGCCGAAATGGGGTTGTTTACATGACCCGCTATTGTTATGTCTATTTCCGGGAATTCCTGTTGTTGTTGTTTACTTCAACGAAGGGCGTGGAAGGATCTGGAAGCCCGGAAATCGATTTAAATAGCGGGTAGAGTCGGCCACAAGGCATTCGGTCTCCGGATACAAAGTGAAGAGTTCTCTCCCTACGAAGTGAATAACTGCGATCTACGAGTGTAACTGTGATTGTGAAGTGTGTGTAAAGTAAATTAAAGTCTCTGCGGAACTATTGTGGCAATTTTTTCGAACCTACGGATCCTGACACGTAACAATATATTTAAAGGATATACAGTACATTCACCTCCTAAGAAAACTTACTGATGTTTAAACTAACTCACTCTTAATTAAATATCTCTCACATCTACCAGGTATAATATTTGTCAAAGATCAAGGTGTCGATCGTATAAACAGCTTGTTATTGACAAAGGAACGATTATTCTCGTATAAACAAATCTCTTTTTATCTTTCAAGCCTCGCAAGCAAATAACTTTGGAACTCACTGCCACCAAACATCCGTGCACTTAAATCTGTTTACGTATTTAAGAAATATATGTATATGTGTGTGTGTGTTATTGTAGGGTACTGCATTTATGTACTTCATATATGTATGAATATTGATTCATATATTAGTATGTATTTGTCCTTATAAATATATTTGCTTATTACGTATATGTATATGTACGCACTAAATTTGCTTATTTGTCTTGTCGTTTCCTCTTGCGGGTCTACTGGAAGAGATTTCTTAGAGAAATAAGTGGTACCCTTGCACATGCACATTGTTACCTTTTATTGAATTTTCATATAAATTATTTCTGTGTGTGCATTAATAGTAAATAAATATAAAAAAATAAATAACATTTGTAACCACAGTCCATCAACCGACCCAAATTAATTTTGAATTATTTTTTTATTTTTCTTCATTAGTATTGAACGTTATCTCTTAAATTATGTCTCAAACATTAATTTTGATGAAATATTAGTAGACATATATGAGTAACAAAAAAGCACCGCAGGAAAAAAAAAATTGTTACCTGTCTAGATTCACGGATTTGAGAAAACTCCAAAATAGTTTCGCAAAGACACCGACGTCACACTTCCACCGAGTTCACAACTACACAACTGTTAGCAAACCCTCCAACACTAGCAGTCACGGTCACATATTGGTGATCTGTTTCGCTCGTAGAGAATACTTTGTCATTCCGTGTTGGAAAACCGAATAAATCGTAGGTTTTTTTGCGCTTAAGCAAGGTGAAAGGGCTACCCTTCGGAGATAAGTGGGAGGGAGATGGTGAATGCTCATGCGTACCAACGCAGCCGGCTGCGATGGTTATCTGAGACTCCAGATAAACCAAGGTGCCTTCCCACTAAGTACCGCCTGAGGTAGACTTTAGCCTTGCGGCCTCTAATCCTTCATCGGATGCGACCATTTCTTGGGAACGACAGGTGCTAGTGATGCTCCCTAGGAAGCATCTGCCCAGAAGTAAACACTGGAGGTGTTGTTGGCTGGAGACTTGTGTCATCATATGGATGATCAATAACGGAAGTTGCAGGGGCTTCTGGCTCTATGTAGGCTGCCAATCGGCATTCCAAGTCAGGCGAGAGTTGGTTAGGAAGATCCAAGAGGGCGTTCCTCGGCCTCCGGACTTGTTGACGGGTTGGGGGAGGAGCGATATATACCCTCCCCCCCCCCCCCC
>PDGT01000052.1:46249-77091 GCA_003671415.1 Megathymus violae
GTGGGGAGGCTTCCGTATCCTAATGATCCCTGAGACTATACGGCAGAGTCTTGACTCATACCGGAAGTCGAAGGGTGAAGGATCAGACTAAGAGCAGCCCACGGAGTATGTTTCTCCGGGTGTCCCTCTGTTAAGCAGAGGGCACACCGGACATAAACACGGTGGTGTGTTTCGGGCCCGAAAGGGTCCGATTGGTGGCAGTAGAGTGCTCACGGTGCCCGAGAGCGCTTTAGGCGAAGGCGGCCCGCATAGGTGGGCCAACCTCCGGGGCGTCACGGTTGTATGCGTGAGCGATCCCGTGGCGCACCATAAAGACCATGAGGGCCCCGCTGGATTTTAGTGGGTATTCTGGCACGTAGCGGACATGCCAGCGAGTCCCACATACCCGCCGCCTCGCCGCGGCAGGATGCGTAAATGTATTTCCCAGCATTAAAAAAAAAAGGAGCGATATATTCCGTTGCAGGTTCTTCCGAGGACCTGAAGAAAATCTCACAGAAGTCCCTGATGAGTTCTTGGATGGGGTGTAGATCTGCATTTCTAACGCATCAGTGGGCGTTAGTTGCTCTACGACAGAAAAAGTCTTAGACTATTTGGATTAGGTTAAGGACATCAGGATTCGCGTGTGCGAAGACAGAAGCGGCGTATGTCATTACCTGTCGAACGCAAACCTTATAGTGTTCATTTATTTCTACGGGAGACTTTGCTGTGCCTCCATAACATACTGTTAAAGCGGCCCATGTAGGCGGGGCCGTGAAGAACGTTTATACAGCTTACGGGTTATCAAGAAAGCCCTACGCTCTTGTCGTACGGAAACATTCCTTAACAACAATAGAATAATCTTATATCGGTTGCGAAGGTAACTAAATCCGTGGATTCGACATTCGACCTTATGTATGAAGCGTATAGGGCAAGTGGCATAATACACTGGAAGTCTTTCTTATCAGTAATCGTTTTAATGAAATGCCGCTATTATTTTACAGTTTATTGCTTGCCGTCGAATTGTCGTGATAGTACACATTATATGTGGTAAATTGACAATACCAGACAACGCAAATAGATATGACACTTTCCATTTATGATATATTTTTAAATGCGATTATTTACCAGTAAAAATTTGAATAATTCAATTGTTTTTTTTTTGCGCAGTGAGCGATTTATTGGCCCAATTGGCGGTATGAAGTGAAGCCCGGCGGAGCCTAATGCAGTCGCGCTATTGGTTTGTTACAGTCCGTCGACGATTCTAGCTTCCCGCGTTATTTGATGATTCATTTGCACCCAAAAATACAATCACGACAAAATTTGTTTCTATCATGGTTTTACGTAGCAAAGAACGGAAAATGATTTATGATGTATAAGTATGCCCGATAAATTATTTTACGACTTGATCTCAAGATTGATTTCTCTCTACAATTTATAAATTATTATAGAATGTATTATACTTATAAACCTCTCGTAGGAAATTTTCTAAATGAGAGCGAAAACCGCATCAAACCTCGTTAGGAGAACCAAGCGAACAAACAGACAGGATGATACGAAAAGCGACTTTGTTGCAAACTATTTAGAGAAACAACAACCCCGTACTTCATTGCGCGATTATACCGGTGTGCAGAAGCGTCCCCACCACTGTCGCTCTGCGCTTTTTATACGTGACACCGCATTTATTTTACCGAATAAAATTGAAATATCGTAACTCATTGAAAAGGGGAATTTTATTGTAAACTACTCAACGTCAAATGTCACCTTAAATGAGAGACTTCAAATAGTCAATCAGTTTGAGAGATTTCATTCTCGCGTCGTTCCATATCGATTGTTCGGGCAGAAAACTCTGTGAAAAATAATCAAATACACTTAACGAATTCATTATGAAATTTTTTCATGTTAATTTTCGCGAGCACCTTCGGGCGAGGCGAGTAACCTTTGACCGTTTGTCTGTTGTCAGTTTCTTATCGATATAAAAGTACCATCAATTCCAGAAGTGTTCGCTCCTATAAGCAGAAAGTGACGGGACTTCGAGGCCAACTCATATCGTAACACTCAAAACAAGGCGCTTTTTGGGTAGCACAACGATTAACTTTTTGACCACTCTTGTTAAAGCCAACATTTGATACCGTGTCACTTTTATTCATTCCCTAAAATGAAACATTAGCTCAAACGAATACAGTTAGTTATCTTCGCCCGAACAAGACTAAGCATAGAAGAGTATAGAAGAGATATCTGAGGTGGACTGGAAAACTTTCGAAAATTGCTTTTGACGAGTGAAACTTTGTACGAATGCTGACGGAGTATTCTTTGAAAAGATTTAAAAATACAACGTTAACTGTACAACTTTATATGTTCCATTCGCAAAACGTTGAACTCCCCATAAATCCCGGAGAAAATCAAAGTTTGCTTTACGGATTAAACAGTAATTATACCTGACTCGCCGTGCAACGTGCAAATGTACATAAAAGTAAATTTACTTACCAGTTTAGTCACCGCCGCAGTCATAAAACACGTTACAGCGTACAAGTGTTAGACTTACGAAGATTTAGTTCGCCAGGACAATATAAATCAATACCATAGTACTCGTAACTTTCCACATAAATAATAAAGATTTATTTGTTCCGACAACAGTAAACAAATCTATAACTTACGCGTAAATTCTAACTTAGTAGATTGTCGCATTTGACGAAATTTCATTATTCCAATAACGGTAATCCTTAGGCCATCCAATTAAAAAACGAAACATTTTAAACGGCCATTTGCCGTTTGTGTGTTACTTTTCGAATCTAATGAGCTTTGCAAAGATGTTTTGAAAAACTATAAATTCTACATCTGTATATCATCATCATCTCAGCCGGACAACGCCCACTGCGGGGCATAGGCCTCCTGCTCTGCCCTCAGTATGTTACGGAGCTCCGTAACCGTAACCGAAACTATCGGATATCCGAAACAGCTATATCCGAAACCGTAACCGAATCCGATAAAAGAGATAAAGAGATAATTTCGGATAGCGGCAGAGTCTAAATAAAGTACTTTGTGACTGGTTTACGCTGACCGAGCCGATACATTGGCCGCGTTGTCCTCATTTTAGACAGTTGTTATTATTAAATTAGTTTTTCTGTGATAATAATACCACATAAAACCAAGAAACAAAGTCAAACTTTGTAAATACATTATATATTTTTGCCAAGTCGAAAATCATCTAAAATTCGTAACTGAAATTATCCGAAATAATCGTATAATCCGAAATAATTTAATATCCGTAACCGTAACCGAAACCGGTGAAATATTATATATCCGTATCCATATCCGGATCCGAAATTCCGTATCTATAACTTCCCTAATATATATATATATATATATAGTACCAGTACCTGTTTTTCTTCTCTGGTTGTCGCCCGATCTTCTTTATTTCGCTCTTGATCGATAGCTGTTGATGACCTTTAGTGTTATCAATTGAAAAAATGGAAACAGACCTATAGATGATAATTGGCGTCATTAGGTGAATACCAGTATTCATTGTTACACGATTTATAAGTTTCACATGTATACATATAATATTCGGAACTTATCGTAAAGGTCCAATAATTTCAGAAGTGTGACTTGGTATTCCCATGAAGAGCATAATTAATAAGACCTTTAGTCTTTCAAACTATGATCACTAAACTGAACAAGATATTTCCAGACACATTCCACAGGGGCATAGCATTCAGTGGTTCAGCGTTCGGATCCTGGACGTTCGCGACAAAGCCACTCGAAAAAGCTAAGACCCTAGCTTCCATCGTCGGCTGCCCGGTCACAAACACCCGAGACATGGTGGAATGTCTTCGTTACAGGCCCGCGGAGATGGTCGTCAACGCACAGATTGAGATGTTTGTAAGTATGACCTGAATCTTAACTGATCGACCGAATTAAGTAACACCGGTGCAATCGGGAATTGGATGGGTAACCAATATGACGAAACCGTAGCACAGTTAGTTCTTTTTTTTTTTACATAAAATAAGTTAATGCTTGACAACAATCCCACCTGATGGTAAATGGTGATGAAGTCTAAGATGGTGAACGCACTATCTTATAAATATCCTATTCACTCTCCTCTTGAAGACTCCCACATCGTAAGCAGCCGGGAACACCGACGCGGTCAAGTTATTCCAGACCTTAGCAGTGCGCATGATGAATGAAGACGCAAACCGCGTCGTCCTTGCAGGTGGTACGTTCACTACGTAAGGGTGGATACCTGCCGTACGTCGAGTTGTCCGATGGAGGAACGGCGATGGGGGAACTAATTGGAACAGTTCCCTTTTCATAGACCAACACTAGTCTATGCAGATATTTATGTAACAGTAAATCTTTGTTCTTGAATCATAGACGTTGATGGTTTCATATTTCTATATTTCTACACCACCCGCAACACGGGGTAAGTGCTTCCGAGCTTCTTTCAAACGGGATGATGAGTGTGTTTTGACGTTTATATTAACCACTACCGCAGCACGTTCAACTAATTAAAGCGCTTATTTACCATTGTCAAGCGACGCGAAACTTTAAAAAAACAACGTTCGGAAATATCCCCTCAATTTTCAGTGATTCGCATTGAGGCTGTGTGATACAATAAGCTTAAGATCTTCCAATCATAAGGGGAAACTCATGCACTATAGTTGAAGGATGATTGGCCGGAGGTCCAAATGATTGAATGAGGATGATTTCGCATTTTCTCTTAACTACTCCTATTGGCCACTGCCAAACCTGTATTTCTTATATACGAAAAATTCGGGTTCTTTTTTAAACATGTTAGTACGGTGCGAAATCCGTACGGAAAATACAAAAAGTGCCCTTAGTTTTCACACTTCAATGTGCTCATTCAGCGCGAACTTCAACGGAAGTACCCTTTATGCCCAGGAAACAACCGACAGTCCAAGCGGTCTCCGAAACTTAAAGCACTCACGAAGCATTGTCCGAAGGTATTTTTAGAAAGCACTAACTGTGTGAAGTTGAACAAAAATCTTACGTTATTCGTGTTTCAGGACTGGCGAATACATTTGTTCACACCTTTCACGCCGACCATGGAGCCCGTTGGGGCAAAAGAGCCAGCGTTCTTAACGCAGTACCCGTACTACGCGATGCAGAGCGGCAGTATGGCCAAAATTCCTCTGATCGCCACTGTCACATCCGAAGAGGGGCTGTACCCGGCCGCAAGTAAGAACAATAATAAAATTATTTGTAAGCAGTCCACGTGGATCTCTTAGGGCATGTACCAGACTGTTTCTTTGTTAAATATTATATGTATCTTTAATGTAAGGATCACTGAAGTTTAAAACATATTTTCTTGGAATAGCTTTTTCAACTGTACTTAGTACGATGCGTTTCTATCTATATAATTTAAGAATTACTTTTATATTTATTAAAAGTTAAATTTTAATTAATTGCAATTGAAGCAATCCTCGTGTGCGCCCTGCGTACAAAAAAATACAACAAAAAATGGATTTTTTGATTCCTTCTTAGCTTGTAACGCGTCAATTGTGGACCATTTGATATAAGTTAACTAGTTTGCTCATTTGTCAACTATTGACAAAATCAATTGTTTTGACAATCCTACAGGATACCAAACGGACCCGTCCATCCTGACGGAACTGGAGTCCCGCTGGGAACACCTGGCCAGCAACATATTCGAGTACAACGACACATTGCCTCTCAACCTCCGCCCCGCAGTCGCCGCTAAGATCAAACAGCATTACTTGGGCGGAAAACCCGTCAGTCAGGAAACATTCCCGCAGTTGGTTCAGGTAAAGACAGCAACATTTTATAACTAAATTAAGAATAAACTTCGAGTAGTAGTCCAATCTTACTTCGATTTGCAATATATAATCTCTGAGTGCCTGTTGTAAACATAAGAATTGATTTTTACTAAAAAAAATTCACGGTAATCACATTTTCTAAGATAAAGTGTCATATATCACAACATATCCCTTTATTGCAATGATTATAACAAACACCCTTATTACTTTTTTCGTTACTAAGTAGCTGAATTTCAGTGTTGTCTGTAATGTTGAATTCCTTTAACATATCCATCCTCTATAGACATTATCGTATTTGCTTTCAACCTTTTACCGGCACACTGCACGAGTGCACGAACGTTCGTCATAACTAAAAGTCCTAGAGCGTACAATACGCTTAAGCAGTATTGTGAAACAAGTCCCGTTTGTTGGCCATCCGAAGGCCTTAATGACTCAACAACTGGTACCGAACGATAGTCAGAAACTAACAACTTAACGAGCCGGTACAGGCACGGAGGCGCTCAAGATATTTTACGACTAGCGGTCAGATCAACCATATAATACATCCTGTATATTATTAAACACATACATTATCTGTATTACTCCCGTTTTTCCGTGTGACGCCGCAACAAACAAATGATATTTGTAGGTCCCTTTATCGGGAACGGATACATCACATTACACTGATAATCAGTAAATTATTAGTTGACAATAAACTTTACGCTAACAAGCTACGATCGTTCCAGAAATTAATGTTACTAGATCACAATGGTATTGGAGTTCGTGATATCCTTTGTAAAATTCAAAATCTTTAATCATACAGGTATTTTATAATTACACTTATGTACGTCTTTTTTTGCTTCTACTACCGTCTCGGAAAAGTGCTTTATCATTGAGGAGAAGAAACAGCGAAAGAAACTCCTCTGCATGTCTTTCAAAACAACATTATGGTCACTACTGGTTTCAGCACTATTATTTCCAGGCGTCTACGTCATTAATATATTTATCTATACTGTAATATCCTTTAACTATAAATTGTATTTTAACGCGTCGCTTAAAAGTTACAATAGGCTACTTACTTTTATCATAAAATATTATTAATAAATATATCGTTAACAAGGTACCGACAATTACTAACAGACATTTTATTTTTTACCTTACCTTACTATTTTTAAGTTATTTTAAAACTTTCAAAATATTCTATCGAAATGTTTACTTTGGCAACTTCTAAAGAAACTTTATTTGAGATTCAAACTTATTTTTGTTGCCGATAAAATAAACGACATTCAGAGCTCATCCCGATTGCGTAACCCTTATCTGTAAACCATCGTAAATTTGGCTGTTCAATGTTAATTGTTATTGCTGTTCCTGGCATTGCTTGCTATACGGTATTGGTTACGCTATGCGGTAGTTTCAGTACATTATACGCGATTAAAGGAATCTGTAAGATACAATTTGGACTCACAATTTTTATGAATTGAAAATTAAAATTTTGTTTCCCAAGTAAAAAAAAAACGACCGGATATCTTTACAGTTGACTGAGATAAAAACAATATATATGAAATCCCGATACTCTGTCTATTATTACAGTACAATAAAAACACTTTTTGTATCGATAAACAAAAATCTTTATTAGTGGAAAATATAAGTAGGTACCATACGTATGACTTTTTATCTATTTTATTGATTTTTTAAAGAAAATAGCCAAATTTTCTATCTCAGAACGTGGAATTGACGTGAATACGCTCAGCCAATTACAATTACAATCCGTTACGATTTTCTATTGACATCAGGCTCTCGGAGATCGACTCTTTGTTGTGGACGTGGGCAAATTGGCTGAGCTGCATGCCACCAAGTCGGGCCAGCCAACCTACCTGTATCGTTACGCGTTCCGCTCCAGCGCCAGCCTCTCGAACTTCCTCGCAGAAAACGACAAAGATTATGGTAATCCGTCATAATTCCAGTACTTTATTGTCATCATTACTGTGCAGTGGTGTCGCTCCCACGGCACCGGGTACCTTTTGAAGGTTTCCCCCCTCGAAAATGAAAAAAGGCTTAAAACTACTACTATCAAGTACTTATTGATTAATTAATTAAGTATTACTATCAACTAACGCGTACACAAGAGCCCTCGCAATTAATCCAAGTAGTACAGAGCTGAATAGACGCTTAGGTACTTACTGACACCTCCGTACTAAGACTTCCTGTGTTGCGCATACCATGGACGTAACATATGACAACACAGACACTCATAACCTGAGAACAAACATTTATTTGTCACATTAATGGCTGCCCCAGCCGAGAATCGAATACGGAAACTCCCGATAGGCAGGTTGGATAGCAAGTAGGTTATGGGGTCGTCAAGACGAATAGCTACTAACATATTCTTGAATTTCAGATAGACGCAAAGCAATATAGATCTCATTTGTGTTGGCACCTCCCAAGGCCTATGTTACAACGTTTCGAAATGAGCCTAATCCGTGATTATTATTACAGGCGTGAGTCACGCTGATGATTTGAATATGCTGTTTAAGTTCCTGTCGACACAAGTCAACACCACAGAAGATGTCAAGATGAGGGAAGCACTCATTGAAATGCTTTACAGCTACGCTTCTACGGGGTAATTAGCGTTACAGGGACATCGTGCTTGTTGCGTTTTTTTATGACTATTGTTCGGCAAGTGAGCTGACGAACCATCTGGTGGTAAGTGGTCAGCGAACGCCGTCACCCATGAACGTCCCTAACACCAAAGCCGTCAGTCAGTAGCCCAAATTGAAGTAAGGACTCTTACGTATATAAGTTTTCATACTAAGTTTTTCTTGACTAAAGCAAATGGTAATTTTATTGTAATACCTACGAACATAATTTGCAAAGCTAAAAGTGCATTCAAGATGCAAACTGTGATCCGGGTAACGAGACGATATTCCGAAAATAATAAAATAAACGAAAATAAAAATAAACGAAAATAAACTTCACCACTAGGCTACTACTATTGGTACAAGACTAGACGGCCGCTCAGCTGTGGTGCCATATGGCGCTAATTTTATATGAGCTTGTGTCGACGACAAACTATTTTCATTATTACCGTACCTATAATTACTTCGCGACGGTCCCGCCGTTAGGCTGCTGTTTGAACTAAAATAATTCGAGTCAATGACATTCAAAGAATGTATAAAATTGGCTTAAGTTTAACGAAATAATGTGATTTAGCGTAATTATGGCTTCACAGGCTAATCTATGTCTGTCTCAATCCCAATGCTGAAGTTTTGTTTTCTCTCAGACCGAGAGAAGAAAGAGAAATCGAAGAGATTATACGCTCACTTGCAAAGAGTATGTATAACTTTTAGCTGTGCCCACAATATTTTCCGAATCAATTACTGAAATATCGTAGAGGATGTTTGCAAAATCCGAGTAGTGTAAATAATACCAATTTCGGCCTACTACATGCCGGAGTTCACCGTTGACTTAATTTCAGAGTGCCGAAACTAACAAACAATGTTCAATGGGTACCAGTACAGCCAGGATCTCCTAAACTGAACTACTTGGCCATCACCAACGCCGATAGCATGCAGATGAAGACCAACAGTGACTTCGGTCAACGATCTTTCTGGGACAGCCTCGGCTTCTTGGAAAATGAACGATATAATATGCATATGAAAGATGAACTGTAAAAATATTCACTCATACGTAGGTACCTTTGTACTGTAACATTTGAAATAATAATTTACGGTACCTACCTATACTGTAAAATTAACTAAGTCCATAATATATCCAACGTTATAATTATTTTCATGATTAAGTTTTTGATAAATAATCATTATAAAAATATTGTGGAGTGCGAATTTTGTTTGCGCATGCGGAGAGTAATCTCAGGTACCACGGCACCTATTTGAAAAATGATTCTACTTCATGAAAGACATCACATTCGCCCTCTCTTATGATATTAGTATAGACATAATCAATTTGCAGTTAAATCCCATATTAAGTTTTTTCGGCTCCTGTGTCGGTACACTAAATTAAAACTTAAATGATAATACCTTATGTCTTTTTCATACTACAATTTTAATGTAAAATATTAAACGTAACTTCATTGTAAATGAATTCACCCCGATTAATATTTTTAGATGTGATATTATAAAAATTTTAAGTTAATAACTTGATTTATTAATCCAATTAGTTACCCCTCCAAATATTATTCCTCCTCCTCCAAATTGTGTGAATTATACCTTTTTTTGAATGCTCTTGACTTGTCACATAGTCCAGATCGGAGGACATAATTTCTGACTCCACTAGGAAGAAAACTTAGTAACCCAATAGCGTTGCAGTGTACGATTTTTCGTTCTTTGTCTACATAAAAGCAACCATTTTGTCTCGGCAGGGTTGTTACATGACACTAATATCAGCAAAACAAATGAACCTATAGTGTGTGTGGTACATATAATTCAATGTGCATACCCTCAACGCTTTTGCCTACACGTTTTTCTAGTAATAAGGCTCATCAAATACCAAACGAAACGACAGTCACTTATGCCGGTCACTCACATTCGCGCGAATACGCGAACCTACAAGTGTAGTTAGACCTTCGCAAATGATTATGCGAAGTTTTTGATGCATTCGTGGTTTTCCAAGCTGTGTCGGTTTTTGTCGCACATCAAAGCGCGCGAACTTCGAACATTCGCGTAGTCTCCCACACATTCGTGCGACCAGTTGCGTACACGATTACATAGGTGATAGATGTTTTCATTTTTCGTAATTCGCGGGGTCTACTATAATTACTATAAACGTAACTACTAATACGTATTTTAGTAGTAGTTCCAGCTACTCTCTATATTGGAAATGGATGGAGTGTAGAAGGATGCGCAAATAGATTTGCATACTCATATGCGAACCCATTTGCTTATCAGCCCTTCACATACGTGCGAACATTCTTACAAATTTCAAACCTTTGCGCGCATGTGAGTGACCGGGGTCAGTGTTGATTTCGCAAATAGCAAGATTAAATTAACGGAAATTGTTTATATTTGGAGTTGTGGACCATAATTGCTCAAAGATTATAATTTATTTTTACATACTTTCAAGGATGACAAAAAAATGTATGCTGGGACACAGCAGAAATGAAACTTCAACGAACAAGCGAGACTCCCTTCGCCGCTGTCAGTCTCTCACCACACGATATGCCGTCTACCCCCTCCACGCGGCCGTAACGCTTTTTCGTGACAGAAAAATATCCCGTCTATATAGAAGTTTCACTTCAAAAAACATCAGTCCTATAATTTCGTTCTTGCCCCTCTATCTACTTATCATGTGGAAGTCTTCAATATGAAAGTGAATAGGCTTTTATAAGTTAGTGTTTTCAACATCTTCACAACGTATCAACAGGTGGGATGGTTGTCAAGCTATAACTTATTTTTATTTTAAAAAAAACCTATATCTCACAGTAATTTTACTCCAAGATAGCCCTGTATGGATGAAATTTTAAAAGTGTATATGGAACACACTGATCTTTGAGTCCAAGCTGAACAACAGGGAGTGGTATGTTGATCTCATATGAGAAATTAACACTGAAATATTTTTAATGTTGGTCATCCATAGTAACACTTGAATCACGCCACTGGTACTGCAGATGTTAAACAAAACTAATTATAAGTTTTTGAGCTTAACTAAGAGTAGAAATTACTACTCAGTTATATGAAAATATCACTAAATCATGTAAAACACATTATCGGAAGTATATGTTTAATTGAACAATTACAACACTAAAAATGTGACAGCACAATAACTATATTTGTTTTATAATGATAGGATAGAAATATCTATGCTACTCAGAAATTTTACACGGTTACAAAGATTTTCAGGACTTACGGATTTAGGAACTCAAACTATCAGTTAGGTGGCATGGATACAAAATTTTCAAACATCAATTATTCTGTGCATTGATGTTAAAACTTGAATACTGAATAAAATCAATTCAAACATTCCAAACATATTTTAATAACCGAGATAATGATACACCGCCGTCAACAAATAGTACATAAAATGGTGCAAATAGTTAAAATTAAATCTTACCACATTAACACCCACTACCATCCTACTCAGGAGTTGACTCGAGGTTTTACTGAAGTCATCCTGACATTTATAAATAAATATTATCTTAGATATATTATGTAGAATTAGATATATCCCTTCATAAGTGCACTTTATATTTAAACTGCAAATAAATAGTAAAAGCAAATACACAAATAAAATGCCCTCAACTATTTGTATACAAACTAAATCAGACTCTACAACAAGTAAAAGGTGAAAACACAACTTGTTATCTAAACTACTTAGAATAAATTAAATACACAAGCCATAAGGGAAAACAACATTAGGATGGAGTCAGATGTAAATCGTGTTTTATAAAATGTAAATGAAGGTCACAAAATTACATCATAGATCAACTGCTCAATTAAAATCCTCCCATACATTAGCATTCTTTAATAATTGAACAATACAGTGTGCTTTTAAAGATTAATGATTGTGTAGTATATATGATTAAGTATGCCACTTAGCCAAAATACAAAAATATATCAATAAAGACATTTAAATTGTACTATTAACATTGAAAATGCAAATATTGTTTAATATATCTACAGTAGTATCTAATAATTCAGTCTGGCCTCGGTACAAATACATTACAAGATGACAAAATGTTATGGTTAATGATCCACCAATTTAACCCAATGGTTTTGAGACAGTACAACCTCTTAAAGCAAAGCATCAATAATATGAATGTTACATATTAATCAATAACCAATCAATTATTCTTCTTTTTTATCTCCACCGGCAATGGTCATTTTCTTCTGTAGCTTGCTGTGCTCTTCTGCTAGTCTATCATACTCCTTGTTGAGACTCTCTGCCTGAGATTTTACAGCCTCCTTATCCTTTTTCTCCTTAGATAATTCTTTTTCAAGGATCAATATTTGGCTCCGTAATTCCTCAACTTCCTTCATTGACTTACTATCGTCATCTCCCTGCTTCTGGAGAAGTGTTTTCGCAGTCACGGTCGCGCTCTGAGCCTGACGGAAGTTCGCCTCGGCTTGCGCCAACAAGGTAGCCAATTCAGAGATCATTTGCACCAAACGACGAATGACTATAAGTAAGAAAAGAGAAAATCCAGAAATATAGAAGTTCCTTTGAGCACGGAACAGACGCATGTTACCTTGCATTTCAGCGTCCAAGTGTTGATGATCTGTAGGTTCGATGTTGGAATACTTCTGCATTTCACGGATTGCATCCAGGAGACATAACACCAAAACGCCGATAAGCACCAAGAAATATATCGTGGCTTGCGCACTTATGTAAGCTAGAAACTTCGATTGGAAAAATTTCTTCCATCTTGATGGGCTTGCTATAGGCAATGTTAACAATAAAACGATCGCTATTTCTGTATACAAAAAGCTTGCAATTATCGTCCACTGAAGACTCATTTTCGCGTATTTTAAGTTGTATAAAGAATCTTTAACCGGCTAAACAGACTAGATACAGCGTTCCGACACGGTGAATTCAACAATCTGAAACAACAACAAAGTACTAAATGACGAATTATTGTGTGAAAGTTAGAATTGTCGATGACTCATTTAATAAACGAATCGACAAAAGTAAATTATGACGCGCGAAATTAAATGACGTGGCTGAATGTGTTACCAGTGCTCTATGACTACAGATAATATTAACATATAAGCCATAGGCTAGTAAGAAGTAATAATCAAATGTAATGTGAAAAAAATAAAAACATATTTGACAAAAAGTATGTTAAAATATAATTTTTATTATACCAACATTCCTCAATACAGATTCACCAAGTATTTCACACAAAAATGTTTAGAACATTAAAAATCGGACGTCAAATGTAACTGCTCTGATACAATATAACTATTCAAGTCGCAAAAATTTGTACTGTCGAAAATTCAAATAAATTGCAAGCTCTCAATCTGCCATCTCAAATTGATTAATTTATTGAGTAGCGCTTATATATCATATTAATGAAGTATGAAGTAGCAAAAGCATAAATTAAACTGATCTGCAAGCCACTTCACAGTTTTAACTCACGCTCATATTCTGAGCTGAAGTTCAACAAATTTTTATGTTGCTCATTTCTAATTATTTAACATGTATATTGTGAAAAATTGATAAGTTAACGTGCGTACCTAAAACGGTCTTCATAATGTTCTTAAAGCTGTGTGAAATATACCTACTCGCACTTGGCCAACGTAGTTTATGGCCTTGACCCCTCTCATTGTGAGAGGAAACTCGAGCCCAGTAGTGGGACAGAATGGGTTGTAATTATAAAAAAATAATAATTATCAGTAGTTAGCGTAGATGCTATTAAAAACGACTGTACAAGGAAAAAATTACGTGACTAAGTGTATCAGCTAAACCCATAAAATAATTAATATTAAATTAGAACCTTCTTCTAAAACTCTGTTAAGCTTCAGTTCAAAATTTAACAATTTATAGTTATGTTTTTATGAGACAATTAACGATGCGCATGAATGGGAACGAAAATGTTTGATAGCGACTGTACATGAATATGTGAAAGCCCAAAAAATTATTCACAAGATTCGAAATTAAACTAATACAATTCCGGAGTAAGACACCAACGTAATTTAGTAATTAGCGTGTGTATGTGACACATCGCGTGGCAATGGTATGCCAGAGTTCATGTGATGATAATAAAGGTTTTCGGTTGTTGTAGCATATCACAGCGGATAGATGACCACCATCAAATTATATTATAATAGTAATGTAAATAAAATTACCAGGCAAACAACATTAGTAGCATTGACACGAAATATATATTATGCAAGATAATTTCAATAATATTGTAAATTATATATATACACAATAAACAATAATATTGTAAAACTATATACCTTTTATTGGCATACATATACTGCAGGATCTCTAGTTGAAATATGTAATTGTACTATTCAGTAATGTTACTTAGATGCATTAATAGTAGAATTTTCCAATAAGTTATTCCAAAGAATGCATTTATTATAAAACAAGATTTGATTTTGGTACAAGCCGTATAAATGATAACCTATTTCTGTTTAAACCTTAAAAAACGGAAATATCACATGGACTTGCCTTCAATCATCTTGTCATACTGTTAAAACCGTCAATGTCTTATTTATAATCGTAGAGCGGGTATTGACGTGACGTCATCTTTCCATAAATTAAATGCTAAAGCAAAATATTTCATAAAACGTTTTTGCATCCAATAAATTGTTCGTTGTCACTATAATAATCTTTTTATTGAATTAAAATGGCAGACCCAAAGTACGAAAACTTACCAGGCATTGTAAGTGTTAGTGTAAAAGATTTGGAAAAATATTGATTTTGTAAAGCTGTCACCTTAGTGTGCAGCTCATATTTAGTGATATACTCGTGCTACGGCTAAATTGAATATGTGTAAATACAATTGAAAACGTGCATAGACCGACGCCTACCCATTATACTGTAGAACTAATACTTGTTAACGATAATTTTTCAGATATTCACTAGATTATCAATGGTCCTCGAATGACTAAGTAACTTTGTGATTATAAAATTTTTAGGCATACGATCAACCGGATGTGTACGAAACAGGCGATTTGCCCGAAGCTGACCAACCAGACCCATATGAAGAGGAAGAAAACGAATGTATTGAACAACTGCATCTCTCAGTCAAAGATTCTTTTAATAAGTTCAAAGGAAAGTTCTTGACTGGCTCTGTAGACTTCTCGGATAGACTGAGCAGAAAAACTCGCATTGGGTACAAGTAAGCTTGTATAATTTGGCTTTTTATTTACGTTATTTTATCCTTAAATAGTTCCACATAAAATAATATAAATATGTCTCAAATAAATCATGACATGACTTTACTGTCAGGTGTCATTTAAGGAATTGATTCCTCAGGGCAGGTGAATGGGAGTTAGCAGCAGATGGAGAACCAGAAACCCAGCTTGAGCGCTACAACAGGCTGCGTTGCGAGTTCTCTGAACTACTAGAACAAGTTACTGAGGAAGCAAATAAAGCATCTGAAAGTGAAAAGGTATTAAATGAGGAATTATTCTTTTTACTGTTTCAATCAAAACCAAAAGGCTTTATTCAAACTTCTGGCATAGATAAGTATTTTGCTTCAGAAAGCGGTTTTGCTGTGAGAAAAAGCAAAATATAACAAATCAAATTCAAATTTCTTCATTATGCTTACTGTAGAGCTATTCATCTGATGTAAAATTCTCTTGGATAAAACTTACATAAAATATTTATATTAAGTTTTTTAAGTACGAAACAATTTTAATAGATTTCTTCAAATATTGTGTTTGTGGCTCATGCTCCAGGAAGAACATTCTAAATTGGCAGCACAGATAAATGCAACCAAAAAGCTTCTGGAGGAATTAAAGTTGGAGGAAGGCGAACAGGTGGATCCCAAGGCAGAAAAACTTAAGTAAGACTTTAAATAATATTTCATATTCATGTACTAGTTTCCGAACTCCTTTGCATTATTTTATAGACAGCCAGTGACGATCCATAAGAAGAATGGTTACCATAATTAACTAATAATTTATAATAAATTAGTAGTGTCAGATAGTTATTCATTTAGGTATGTAACTAAGTAGATGCAGTCAAAATATAAGTTTCAATTTCCACTTTTGTGATTATCAAAATCAAAAATAATAGTTTGTCAGTGAAGTCCGTAATCACCATTGTCAAAAAATATATACAATAGAAGGTATGCATGACTAGTTTCTACCATCTTGAATTTGCTTTTCATGGCAGTGGACTTTTCACCTTCTGCATTTCATCACTGACATTCCAATATTGTTGTAATTCAATAAGCCATTATTTGACTTTATTAAAAAGAGATCATAAAATATGTTATTATTGATGAAAATATTTCATAACTATTGGTACATGACAACTTATTAACATAGTGATATACTATAGTTATATATTTAGACACTCACAAATCATTCAGTGTTGAACTGAAGTACTGTCATTCAATTATCAATTTCCTGCATGCACAAAATTTTCAAACTATGTTTGTATTACAAAGTGTGAGGCAAGGAAAACATTATGAGGAAACCCTTATACTTGCATGTGTCCATAATGGTCTCAAAGGTAAGCCTTAAACTTTCTTGTTGTGACCAGAAATATTTTTGTACAGGCAACACTGGAGAGAATGCAATTATTGAATAACACTGACATTTTGTATATTATAATTCTCAGAGAGTACCTATCTGTGAACGGCAAAAAGATACGAGGCGAAGTAGTGACAACTCATCTCAAATTAAAGCCGGATGTCAATCTCGCGCAGACGCAGAGAGTTGCTCAACTCGAATACAGGTTTGTTCAAAACTATTCAATATTGGATGCATCCCATACTCTGAGAAGCATAACATCTATAAACTCGGTCCTCAAAAAACATATAAAACTGACATAAATATGAATTCTACAAAATTCTTATATTTTCATTGAGTGTTCATTATTTTTTGTTTAATGAATTAAATAAATATAAATTTCAACAACATTTTTCTATCATAATTATTGTACTTGCTATAAATTTGCGTGAGAACATTACAACTTTACATTATGATATTGTGTATTAATAAATAAACATACTTATTTATATTTGAAATTTTAAATGTATGGACTTGTCAATTGACAGGTTACACAAATTAGAGCAGGCAGCAGGTGTAAGGGATGAGGAGGCATTCAGGAGGCTTCAGGCAGTTACTGGTGAAGTATGTCTATCAGAAACCCACATTTGTCCTCGGGTCCTTTCCATCAAGACTACTCTTGATTCCTCTCTTGCTTCTTGCTACTGTAATACATATTAATTGAGGACTTATTGACTGATGTCATACAGTGACTTTCTAGTACGCGTTAACAGATAGCGTCACCGTATTCCTAAATCACGCCATCAAAATTTTTACATTGCACGTATATTTACATAAAAGTTTCGAACGTAGAACAAATGGAACACTGCCTGTTCCCAAATAGATTACCTACCATGTGGAGATCTGTTCTTGTTAAAATAGAATACTCAGTCTACGGTACATGTAACCGTTGTGTCGCAGGCGACTCTCTGCGGCGCAGCGGCCGCCCTAGCGAGCCAGGCGTCGTTGTTGCGTCCCACAGAACTGGCGGCGGCCGAGGCGCGAGTTGCAGCACTTCTTACCAACATAGAAGCTCTCAAGGCCGCTGTCAAGCCCGTAGAGCCCGAACTAGAGGCTAAGGTACTGTTTAATAAATAATAATAATAAACGCGCCCACTTACTAGTAATTATAACGTCTCATTAGGCGCCTATGGCGGTAAAATTGTATTTTGCAAGATTTCAGATACCATGCGTAATGTGAGTATCAAATGAAAGGATTCAGGTTCATTAATAGTAATTCAATCATATTTTTCATCATTTGGGTAATCATTGTTAATAAAATTAATTTGAATATGGACAGTTACACTAAATTATTGTTATTATTATTCTCCTTTCTACGTTTGTAATACTAATAATCTTATCCTACGCGCATCCAATTGTGGCTTAATTTTTTTTTTTGTTTTCATTGTTGTAACAAATACAATAAAGAATTCACAATGAAAATCAAATTTTCAGGTCAATGAGCTGTACAAATTATTAAAACAAATTGATGGCGTGTCACATTCAGAGATATTGGAGCGTATGGAGGCGTTAGAAGCATTACATAATCAAGGTATGATTAATTATATTCATTAATGTCTTAATACTATTTCAGTCCTCTGTTGAGGTCTTCCCACAGCGAATTGTGCACTAAATGTCATCTGCAAGATACGGGCGTTTCCTTTATGTGCAGAGGAAGAGTTAGTGATGAACCCAAACATACAAAATTTTAAGCTAAAATGAGCGTATCTTTCAATAGTAATATAATTAAAACTTCCTATCCATACAGCGAGTAACTTCGGCAAGTCATTAACAGAGTTAGAAACATTACAAAGTACAATAGCCAGCGGCGTACAGAACAACAAGGAACTGCTCCAGGGAGTCCAAGAGGTATTCGCACACAACGTGGACAGCTTGCAGAAAGAGATCAAGAAACTTGATGAAAGAATTGGTAAACTCGTCGCTGCGTGATGATAATAATTTACACATTAGGCATTCACTGATCTTTATACTATACACTAAAAGGGTTTCAACGTAGTGCTACCTTGCGGGCCTTCCATATCACTAATTTTTTTGTCTACTGATTTTCATCTGTCCTGCCACTCCCCCAACTCTAATGGCTTAAATTTCTCATTACTAGAAAATACTAGTGAATCCATATAGAGATCAGTGCCATTTATGCTTACCATTTCTCATTTATAATCTGTATTTTCAATCAAAGATAAGCTTTAGTGGTTTTAAATTCCATGTTTATTCGCTTTGTAAATGTTTAAATAAAAAAAAAACATTTTGTATTGAAATTATACATTATAGGTAAAATGGGTAAAATTAAATATTTTATAGAATGTTCACTGTTTGTGGTAAATATAGAATTATTGAAATTTATTATCAAATGTTATTGCACTAGAATTTTCTGAGAATACATATTCTGCATTCAAATATTTCGTATCATATTGGGGTTCGTTCTACATGACACTTCAGCGTTAAAATGGATTTATATATACAATTATTTACAAGCTGAAGATAGGTCGCCCTAGTGATGTGGAACACCAATTAGATACAGTCTATATGAAAGGAATATTAAGTTAATAATCAATAAAAAGTAATGGCGGCTTGATTAATTTCAGATATTTTTAATAATTAGCAGAATTTTTTTCCTTATTCCCTGTTATCTATCCATAGTTTGAGAATATAATCCAATACAACCAGAATCGACCTATTAAGACAAGTAGTATTCTTTTCAAGAATTTTCCATACTGGTCCCGTCTCGTTTTGGCCGAGTATGCTATCAGAACTACTTTCAAACTCGGTGCAGATGGTTTCTGACATTGCCAATCATGTGCGTTAGCAGTAATTGCGTTTGTAAAAAGTAGTTTGTAATTATTCTAAAAAACCATCTCACTCAAAAATCTATAGCGATTAAAGGATCTTTTTAATTTAGTACTATTACATTGTATCACACGAACGACTCATATATTCGCAATTTTCTTACCTTTGATTGTATACTATTTATATCTGTACAATCGTTAGGTGACTATAGACTGCTTATCTAAATAAATTATTTATTTAAAAATAAAGCAATTATTTAACAAAACCTGTGTATTACTGATAACGTTTATCTTTATTAATTTTTGTAATGGAGATTTTTCAATCTCCATTTCCATCCACCCATCTCAATTTCCACCATATAGTGAATTGGTCAATATTGTTACAAATAAAACAACATGAAGTTGTAAATTTTTATTTAAAAGTACATCTTAGAACCTAAGCTTCTGGAAGAACCACTTGTTCTTCCCACTCTTGTATCTCTCCTCAAAGCGCACTCTAGTGTTAAAGCGGAGCTTCTTGCGCTTTGCAGGGTCTTTCAGGTCCTTTGCGCTGAACTTCTCAAAGCTGAAGTCAACTGAGTACCGGGTTGGCATTAAGTGGTTGTAGTTCACGACCTGAAATCAAAAGGAGTGATCTGAGTATTTATTTGTAAAAATTAGTTGATAGATGTCTTTTGCACTACCATCTAGAACAACGATTCCCAACTTGTGGTACGTGTATCCCTGGGGGTATGTGGGATCCCATTGGGGGTACGTGAAAATTATATTGGTAATGGCGAAAATACTGACAGTTACAGTTGACTTATTGTAATGTCTACAATATGTAGTTTAAAATGAACCTTATATCTAATAACTTACTAAGGATCACGTATAAGTATGGGAACAAAAAAATTCTATCTAGATAATATCTCCCATGAATAAATTGCCTTAAGAAACTGGGAGTCCCTTTTAGTGCTAAGGCACTTTATCTCAGTCCCTCAAAACAGGAATACATTTTTGAGCAATCTTAACACTACAATTCTATTACTATTTAATTATAGGTACCAGAGGAGAGCAATAACCATATAAACAGGTGGCTTCACAAACGGCCACTAAATCATGTGTACATTTGCATATACTTATGCATATTTTCTGGTTAAAAATAAATAATAAGCTATTTTTAGTGGAATTGTAATTTTGTATTTCTATTAAGTAACAGCATATTTCAAATATTACTTCAAAACTATTTTGGTAAAACACCAAATAAAAGTGCAGAAGAAGGATAAGCAGGCAAAACAAAGAAATTATACATGGTTCAAGTACTACAGGTATTTATACTACACAGTAACCATTCAATTTTATTGGGTGTAACATTGGGATTCGGCATCCTAGAGCCCACCTCCACCCCAACCTCTCCTATTTATATTAAAACCTGTTCAATGTAACAATGACGAATGGTCTCTCCTATTGGAGGTTGCCGAGTTCTGAACCACCCAATTAAATCCTGACAACACTTATGTGTGGTTAAAGTTTTTTACTTATTTGTCTAGAAATCAATCTCATAAAATCAAATATGTTTAATAATGCTTTCCCAGAGAACCAATTATATGTTGTCATTATTTCTATATCAACTGACAATATACCGGTGTTGCATTTAGTATTACTGATAATTATTAGCCGCAGGTGAGGAGTTACCATTGTGTGCCTGTCAGTTTGTTTATTGGCTATTGACAGAAAAATAATATGTCTAAGTTGTAAAATATTCATGCAACTATCAATGAGCAAATGGTCTAATTATCTTATTGCTGATTTCAATTACTCATCTATCTCTGCTACTAGTTAAAAGATCATTTTAATATTCTAAATAAATAAAAACATTTGCACTTTTCTATTCAAGAAATTAAATATAGCTCCCAAGTTCCACTGTTTAAAATGTAAGTCCTACAAAAATAAAAATATTTATCCAGGTGAAGGGATAGACAGGTTACTGAAACAAGCTGTTAACTGAAAAGCAGTTAAGTCTGGTTGAGTTTTGACCAATTATATCTACAACATAATAAATTTTATTCATATTCACAAATTCTTAATAAGATCGGATAAAAATAAATAAGTCAAAATTACATTTAAAGAATATATTCTTAGAAACCCATTATTTGTCACAGTACTGAAGTTAATTTAATCAGTGGACATTGTTTTATGGATATTACAATTTCTTCCCTATCTTAACATTTTGTTAGTGAAGGACCTAACATCTAATGGAGACAAAATTAGCAGTACATGATACAAACATAAATACATAAATACACAACATCGACTATATGAATATGAAGTATGAAAGAAATTCTATAAATTCGTATGTATGACAATATGTATGCATTTATTTATTTATTGTAAATATTAGTATGTGTTTAAAATTTATATATTAGGCATGTATGTATATGTAATGTATATATTATAAATCAATGAGGTCGTCTGTAACTCCTATCCCAACTTTTCAACATCACCAGGGTTGACTGGTAGAAAATGCCTCAAGGCATTAAGTCCGCCCATTGTAAAATTCATTTTGAATTCTCAATAAAGGATAAACAAACAAGCAAACATTCTGCCTATAATCCAATCTACCAAAGTAGAGAAAAAGAGCAAGCTTGACCGTTTGATTTTCTCAAATTTTAATTTTTTTGGACAAGAATAATATAATAGCAATGAATTTCTCCATCAAACAATTAAACGAGTATTAAACAATAAATGAGAATGAATGGTGAATGTTTCTAGTTTTACTAGTGTCTAGCTGCCTGCTTTAAGAATACTATAAATAGCTACTTTGAAACTTAATAATTTCTTCTTAGTTAGGCAGTAAGTAACTTTGTTACAAGAGGCTAATTTATTTTGGTCATTAACATCTTTTTTAAGATGGAACCTTATAACAACCAAAACCAATATTTATAGCAAATACAAAATAATAAGGAACATAAATAAGACAGGTAAACACAAATTTTAACTGATAAGAGAGTATAAAATTTTGATAGATTTGTCGATAAGTTAAACATAAAACTTTCACTATTGCCTAAAAATCCAGAAACTACGCCTTTAAAATGTTCCATTTAACACTTCGATGCTAACCTAAGTTAAATAAAAATAACAATAATAATTATAAACATTTATGTTATGTTTTATGTTTTTTTTTTTTACTTAAAATTTGTTTACTTCTAACAACTTTTACAATTATTGCAAGCCAAATGTGGAGACCATGGTATGTCTGAATTCTGAACAGGGTATTGAAAATAACCTTTGTAGGCATTACAAAGCACTTCACATGCATTTAAACAAAAATGTACCTCATGCTTTAATAAATGTACCACACCTATAACAAAATGCATCAGCATCACATTTACACTTTCTAGAAAACATGTTAACATGTTTGAGTCTTCTACAAAGGAGTTTATTGTTGTGTATCACTTAAATAAGATTTGTAGACACTGTCTGACAGTTACACCATCGTTATTGTATCCCAGTATTTTTAAAAAATCAAATCAATACAAAAATAATATAATAAATTTTCGGATACACTTTTTTTTTTGTAGTTTTGTAATTTCTCTACTAAATTTATGAGGTTCTGATGTGTTCGGAAACATTAAAAATTCACAACACATTTTACATATCTGAACTCAACGACTTTAAATATAGGTTCAACTTACTTTTACGAAAGGCTTGACTTTAGAACGTTTATGGATTTTATTTTTGCCCATCCTCTTGTGAACTTTGCGGGGATACCTGTCGATGCCGGCAACGAAAGCATGGCCATAAGGCTTTTCCGAAGTGCCTTCATCGTAATTCTTCACCACGATGGCCTTGCGGCCAGCGTACCGGCCGCTTAAGACCAGCACTACTTTACCAGGCTTCATAATCTTACCCATCTTGGGTGAATCTGCAACAAAACTAACCTCAATCAAAACAATCCATTTTCGCACTGTTCACTACACAATATTAATAGCACAAATCTTTACTATAAATCAACTGTAGATGATTAACAGTGTTTTATTCCACGTTTATATTGGTTATAAAGTAACTAAATGCGACAATGTCAACACGAACAATTTTATCTACAACTATCGGAATACAACTATTTCTGACTAAAAAATTTTCATGGAACAAAACTAATTGACATTAAAACTCTATAACAAAAGTATATTAATATTGAAATAGCGCTTTTTCACTTAGATATTTTTGGATAAATTTCGGGAAAATTACGAAACTTACATTCTCTCTACCCGTTCACAATAAAAAGAACCACAGATAATTTACAAACATTATACCAAAGAGACAAACGTAAATTGACAGTCACTTGACATTTTATTGCATGCCATTCTTTCAGTAGATATTTTTTCACTATATTCGCTCACTTTAACGAAGATTTTATGCTCGACTACAAGCCATAGAGTAGTATAACATGTAACACCTGATTCTCACTGGCGAAGAAATGCTGGTCACTGTGTAACAAACAACAATAAAATGGCCAGTCAGGCTGCACTGCAGGCAGTAACCACGTTGGCCATGTCTTGTATATTACGAATATGACTATTTTAAATTTTTCAACGTAGCGTCAGACAAAATGTTGAAGAAATAAACATGCCGGTTCACTCTAGGGGTTACTGATTAAAAAAACGAATATGGATAATCGAAGTGATTAAATGGTACTCGGCTAATATATAGTATATATTAGCCTACTTTTCTTAGATATTAATTTAGTTACAATTAACAAAAAAATAATTGTTGCATCACTAATTCTTAGATAACAAATATAAACATCTCCGTCAACGTTACTTGACAGCATGGTGAAAAATAATTTATATGTTAAACGCAATGTTTGACTTTATATCTCATCCAAATGAAACATCTCGTCAGATTCATAAAAATCATCGCATCAATGAGGGAAAGAAATGACTAAATTCGATTATAATATTATGCAAGTGATAGTAAAGTAACATTATTAATATTATTATTAATGATATTATAAAAAAAGATGATCATCATTATTCATGCGGCAACTGAAAGCGTATTAGCCTGGCGCGTCGTCTGTATACTACATTGTAGATATCACTTTAAGAAACTGGCTGTACACTCTTGCCTAGAAGACTTAACACTGACACAAGGACACGTCAAACTGATTTAATCATATAACATGATTTATTTATTTATTTATCATCAGTAATCAGCAGTAATGCCATCTAACCATAAACATACTTACGCTAATATATTAACTTTATGCATCTAACCTAAGAAAAAAAACGCATTTATACATTTAAGCTCACTAAACAGATGACACGCATGCTCAGTATTTCAAGATACAGAGCACAGAGTACATGTGTATACAGAGTTATGCAATATTTCAAACCCGTTAAAATATTTAAACCTTAACGTACTATATAGTAACGTTGGGGTGGGGGCACATAAATGGTAAGATGCTGCAACGAAGCACATTTATTGTATCAAACTATTATTGACATTCCTGGCGTTAAAATAATGTCGAGAATTAATTATCACTACATCTAATCCTCGAGACGACAAGAGCATCAAAACGACTACAGTCAAAAATAAATACGCAGCAATGAGATCGCGGGAAGTGCGCTCCTTCACGAGTAATGTGGCTGTCGATGTGTTGCCGGCACCGTTTCAAACATTTCGTAAGGTTTTCCCTAAATTAAAAATATTGTTGGCTGTTGAAAATATGGAAACGACAAATTGATATTATCAAACAAGCTCCAGATTTTTGTACAATGTAGCATGATTAAACTGTTAAAAGTAATATTTCGGTAAAATATACTGCAGAAATTGATAAAAACAGTTATGGTTACACTGAGACTAACACAGGTCAGTATGCACTCACGTAGGTTCGCGCATACATGTTGATGCATTGCACTTGTAGCTCTTGGGAGCTCTGCGCTGCGCCATATATCTACGCGCGAGGCGACCTTTGCCAATCGAAACATTGTTTCTTCTAGGTTGACATTCACACCGGAGAAAAGCAAAACGATTAAATCTGGATTAATCGAGTTTAATATCAATAAAATAAGAAAATTATTTACACAAATTTTATCAAAATACAAAAATAAAACACTGTCACATACACATAGGTAATAACGATTTCTGAGGAGGTACTATAAATATACATTAAGTCTTAAACGACTGCGGCACGGCGCAGCTGAACTTTCAACGGTTTTTTATTTACTTTCAACCCTCTGGACACATATTTTGAGCTATAAATAATGTGAAAATGCTAAAACTACATTTGTAACTCTTTATTGGACAACTTATCTTAATGTGTAGATAACAACGGGAAAACAAAGTCAAGAGCACTGCATCTATGCTTATGGTTGCTGCCAAATTTAAGACACCTTTGGTATTTCAAACCTATGCATGCTTAAAATTAATTCAGTAACTAGGCAATTGAAAATTAAACATAAAAAAAACATTTCTTAAACTGTAACCTTGTTATACTTGTATTAAAGTCTATAACGCGTTTTCTATAACCTTGCATGGGAGCATCCTGCTTAAAGGATGGAATGAAATGAAATAAATTATCCAAAAAAAGAATGTCAAAATTTATCATTTATTGGTAGTATTCAATCAAATAAATTCTGAAGTTGTACTATACATGTCAAAACAGTCATTAACGAAAACATAAATACAAACCGAAGTCCTAAGCTCGTGGAAATAATTAAGTACGCACCATGTCAATTGCTTTCAAAAATAATTTCCCAATTAGGTTTAAATTCGTGTGAAGTCTTCGAAAACGGAATGTGATGAAACGGTTATATTGCGATTAATTAATTGCATTCAAACCAACGACTAAAACGTCCTCGGCCGTAAACACACCCGTAGGCCGTCGAACGTGCGCGAACCCTCATTCGCCTCGACCGTAGTAAAAAAAATCGTGCTACTGATATGTGTGAACAGGAAAACTGACACTAGTCACTAGTTACTGGCACCGTAAATAAATACACTGAAAGTAAAGTCCATATACATATAGCAACGTTCATAACAATACATTCTATACAAACATCATTTTATACTTGTACGGTATATTTACACACTTAAAAAGTTTAAATATGACAGTTCGCGTGAAATCTGCACATTGGAATATACCAAGTTTTTAACGTTTATTAGCTACACTTGTAACTATTCATGTAGCAGAATTTCAGGACTTAATTTACACATATTTCCGTATAACCTAATTATATAAACAAAAAATATAAAAAAATTCACACAGGCAGTCCGTCTACTATTCAGCGGTCAGTGCACCTTGTCACTGCACAACTGGTACCAAGCATGCTACAAAAGAGATCCTTGCAATGCACGTACCTTTTTACGTTTAAAATATAAAAATCAAAAATTAAACTTCAAACAAAAAGTATTATCTCAGCAAATTTTTAAATACAAAAAATTATAATTTAAAACTCAATGTTTCCTGCAGTCATTTAAACAGCCGCCATTTTAGCGCGCCCCTGACATGAAACCGACGTTACATGTGTAGAAGAAACTCAATCCCTACTCTGTGGTTTAAAACATACAGACTATATCTGATTTAGCTTGCCTCAGTAGTAAGTCTATATTTATGTTTAATACTACGAAATACACAATGACATTACGATTACCATCAATTTTACTTTCACCCAATGGGCGGCGTTTTGAGGGGGTTTAATTTATGTAATTATTCAGTTTCCGATAAATAATATTTGTTGTTTTTAATGTATAACAATAATAATCAATTATATGATCACTAAAGAGATAGATTATACAAAAGTACATGCTAATAGATTTTGAAAAAAATACACATTTCCAATTGACTTCAACCCACTGAGGCCCGCTGCAGTCTCCTTGTAACTGAAGAGTGACCTTATCGCCTCACGAATATGACATTGAGACATAGACTAGATAAACACCTGTGTTGTAAACGGTGTCCTGCACGAATATCTTCACATATTTACATACCTATTTTAATTCTAATCACTTCAAGTTACATATAACACTTGGTAAATTTCAATGTGAAGAATTATTATAAATATCTATCATTATAATTTATGTACACACAATAGTAAACTCCACTGCTTCAGTTTCTGTCATGGACGTTATAGAACGGACGCCAAAATAATACAGAACGATAACAAAATATACTAAACGAAAAACGCTTTACTGAAATTTTAAATGTATCTAGTTTTACATGGACATATATGGCATAAGTAAGCTGATATAATACGTCGGAAAAGATATTTTCTTGGTACACTAATTTTCTATTGTATATTTAAACTTAATTTTATAGTATGTGTAACATAAAATATTTTATTCGGTCAATATTCATATAGATTCATAATGTTAGTATAGATAAATAAACTTTTTACATACACGCCAATTTTCTTATTCATGCAATTTATATCGTTACATAATATATGAATTTCTTTGTCATTTTCTGCACACGCCAAGATAAAATCTTTAATACCGCTGAATTATATTTTTATGAGTTTTTTTTTTTAATTTTATAAACTAATCTGTTTTAAATTGACAAATTTAACTCAATCTGTTGGTCCCATAACATACTGCCCTAACGATCAGTTTCTGTTTTGTATAAATGTACTTTTCCTTTTATGTTTGGTTCGCGAAAGATCATTTGTGATCTTTATTCATTGAAACGGAAAATGCAATTACAGATAATGTACTCAGTTATAGGGACCGGCCGTATTATACATACAGTCCATCATAAAACTACATATTTCTTGTTATAATTAAAATACAATATGAAGCTCTGTACGACCGTCCATTCTATGTTATCCTTACAACTGAAATACTCTCTCGTATTACAACGACACTAACAAATACGAGGTTTTCAACTCGCCACAGAGGTAGGACCGGGGCTCTTAGCATTATTTAAACATGCAGAGAAGTAACGGGTCTAAAATAAATCTTAGTTTTAATTACATAGATGAACATACATTTCAAGATATTTTTTGTATTATATTTTATATTTCCATTACTACACCAAATTCATATTCAAATATGTTTACATGTATTTTGCATTAGTTCACATGAAGGTCAAAACACATTGAAATCGTTATTCGCACTATTTATTTGTCATAAATTTCGAATGAAAAAATCGATTTGTTATCCAAATCGATTATGTCCATATAGATTTATATCGTTCGTTTATAAATCGAATCGGTTACACATGTTTTCAAATTACGATTAAGAAATCAACCATCATGGTCGCCACAATGAGTTTTTCTGTTTATTGTATTTACAATAACGTGAAAGAACAATCAAAGATAATTTATGTATTATGTCAAAAATTATTTAAGTCATATCATATAAGCACAATGAAGATAATATAAAGTGAAAGGTATAAAATTTAACATCAATCAAAAGACAAACAGCAGAATTGGATCGATTACAAAACTAGAGATTCCAATTACAATGCAATTTTTTAAATTTGACCATTATTATACTGTAATAATATTAAAATGTTATATTTTAATACAATCAAATTATTTTATTCCAAAACAATTCCCTGGTAACAAAAGAAAACATAAATCGATAGGAACTGAATCTAAATAAGGCGGGGCCCTACGCTACCTGTCTACAGAATATTTGGCACAAATTCCTTACTTACGGTTCGTTTTTCACTTCCATTACAACACCACGAGTGTGTGCACACGCGTGTTAAACTCTACTGACTCCTCCGCGCAACAGAGCAAAGGTATATTGCCGATAAACCACAGACCTTTAATTAAATTAAACAAGGTGCCCTCTGATCTAAGCCAGTACTGCCATATCGTCATAATATAATGTCATAATATTTATATTGTTGGCTGTATTCACTAATGATCTCGAGTGATTTAAACTATTCCATTGAATCTTCTCGATGACATATCGACACCAAATATATTATTTTGTTTTGTCGAGATGATACCTCAAACTATGTAAGTTTGAGGTGCTCCAGTATGAAAAACCTGTAACGGAGCTAAATTTGTACACAAAATATTTTTGAACAATCTGAATTATATAATGTTAGTATATATAACATTATGAATCATTATCCATTCTCGCGGAATAATAAATAAAAGTTTGTATGGACAATTTGTTACGAGAGTACTAAACAAAGTGTTGACTGTCCATAGCTATTGCAACAAATAAATGTTTCTTATTTGTATAACTTATATAAAATCAGTAAAATGCAAGAAACATGAAATTTATTAAACGCCTAATAAAAATTAATAATATTTTTTTTTGTGGAAGCGCTAAACGTAAGGCGTAGGTTCTCTGAAGCGAAACGAGGACCTGACGAGGGAAATGTACGTAATGCACGTCTTCTCAACAAAACAAATATGTTCAGTAAATATTTCGTACATAAAACAAAGACACGACTCCCAAGTGTTATGCTTTTTCATATAATTCCATGAACTCACTGCCGACTAGTTCAATGACTGGTCTGTGGAAAAACGTTTCGCATGTAACAGAAATAAAAAACGAATCAGGCCGTGACCTCTGAGCCTCGCTGCGCTAGCATATGAGTCAACTAAAAACAAAATTGAGGCAGATTAGCGAGTCAGTCAATTCTGTGACTGGCCGGGACGCGACCTAACGAGAACGTACGACAGCTTCGAGAAAACATTACACAAATAGGTAAATATAATAATTGTTATTATACACCGTTGAGACAGCGTTTCGGTCATCACTCTCACGACACACCCGACACGGTCGCACGTCATCCTGGAATCACAACACTGGGGGGACTATGTACACACGAACGATCCACGGACTAAATATTATTTATCATTACGAAGTACTCACAAATATACATACATATAAAACTCTAATTACATCTCACGAACGTTAACCTTTTAACTCGCTATATGTATAATTACACGTTCACTGCGGTGCGCGGACACCGACAGGCGAATGCTCGTCACCGCGCACGATTCGATCGCGATCGTCCTATACAAGTCTCGCACTCGCCGAGGGTGTTGTGCGTTGCAACCGTCGGAAACTGCACGAGCGTCACGCGGGCCGGTCGCGGCTCACACGGAGATCTCGTAGTTGCAGTCGTAGACGGAGGCGCGGTCGGGGGG
>PDGT01000052.1:84201-169940 GCA_003671415.1 Megathymus violae
ACCCCGCCGCTGCATCTGTGGTGGCGTGGGCTCGCAGTCCGCCGACTGAGACGCCCCAGGACCCTCCATCTCGCCCTCGTGCTCCTCCCGGCCCGGGGACAGCTGTGGATTGCACAGGGGGTAGCGGGGAATGGGTTCAATTCATACTCGGATTATTTGAAAACCAATTATAGTTCATAGACAATTAAAAGTATTTTCATGGTGAACTGTAAATTAAGAACATCCAAAAGTTAAATAAATGTTCACCATATCACAGACATATTTTATATTGTACATATTGAAAATGAACCACTAACTCTACAGCATGATCACAAATATTAGGCCAGTTACTGGTAACTGATCGTCGCACATTATCAGAGTCATGATTGCCAGTTTCATTGCAAAGCACTTTATCTAATTGAATCCAAAAATATTCCTCTGATAGACAATATTATGTTCATATCAAAACTAGTAAAATCCACACTGTATATAAAACGCAACAGATTGAATAGATTGAACCTGTAAATATTTGATACCAAGAAATACTTAATAAAGCTCCATTAACATTACCAAGAATGACTATTTCATTGCTATCAATACAAAACGAACGTATTCTGCATCAAAACGGAATTTATTTTTAAGACAATTCTAGTTATACACAATTTAATTCCCTATATACCTTGACAAGGAAGAAGAGAGTACTGAAAATTATTAAGTCTTTAGTGTAGAGAGCCAGACATACCCATGTCTTCAATTCACCTGTTATTCTATTTAGAAAATATACTTCAGTACCATGCGAAAATAGAATTTATGAGGAGTGAATTGAAGGTATGTTTTTGAGATTGCTCTACAAGCATGAAACTAGATGATAATACTAGATGTTTTCAAGCAATTGAATTCTCTGACAAGCATGACTACGAGGTACATAACACTAACTGGTAGAACCATTGTAAGGTTCCCCTGAAGCAACTAGAACTATTCAAATTTTGCCTTGAAGCATGTTGCTTCAATAAACTCGTTTCGATTTGAAAGGTTCAAGTAAGACTCCAAGAGTATCAATGCATCCGTGAGCATCATTAAACAGAAATACATTTATATTTCAGATTGGATGCAGACATTTGTAGGTTTCATTGGCCACTAAATTATATTTGGATATTTAATCCAAATATAATTTTTAACTGCTAACTATTTCAATATCAAAACTTTTCTTAATTAGAAAGGTTCAAAGTATTATATCTGTCTACATACTCTACAAAGGGAATTACATGTATATATTTGTATATATTTTTGTAGACTTTTAGGAATTACCTTGTGCCATTAAATAGGACACTCGACTATAGGACGAAAGTAAAAAAAAATTTTTTGTTGTATCTACCAACCTCCACTACAAAATCAAATAAACTTATAATAATAATGGTACAAATTGTCCAAAACAAAATAAACTTATAACAATAATGGTACAAACATATAAAATGTTTAGACAAATTATTTTTAACATAGACATATATTGTGAATGTTGACTTAACTATTTGATAGTCATCAACATCACTATAACCCGTATCGTATGACTGTTGGACTCGGAGTCTCCTGTCGAAAAGAGGGGGGTCGAGACCATAGTCCGCCGGCCGGCCGACTGCGGGTTTGCGTACTTTGCAGGCCTTCGAGAACATTATGGAAACTGAGAGACTGAACAATTCTCAGGTGTACAGGTTTCCTCGCGGTGTTTTCCTTCACCGCATAACTTGAAAAATTAGAGGTGCGAGTGTGAATTACTTTGATCGTTAATAGAAAATATATATAATTATTTATTTTAATTTATATTTATTAAGTTGACAAGTCCGAACTAAAAATAATTATAAAACCTACAAAATTCCTAATTATAAGGTAAATTGAGAAAAAATTGTAATTTAAATCTATGTTTTTATTCTTCATATAAATTACATATTTCATTATAATAATGTGTGTGCTGCAGTCGGTGCAATGTACACAATATAATATGTTTGTGACCATTAAATCTAACGCGCGACATGAGCTAGGCGCTTGTCTGAGTGTACGTAGGATTTTAGCAAAATAGCAACTGTGCCATGGCAAGGTCTCACCTGTGACCACTTGCTCTTGTCTTGCACGGAAAGTATTCTTATGTTCTCTCGATTAAGTGGTATGTAACTCCTCGTCTCCTGACTCGTATTGAATTGTACAGATTGTTATTGCACACTGTGCGGTACATATAATAATATAATAATAATAGTCATCGTATCGTTCATTACAAGATCCTAATTTGCCAGTTGCGTCACATGGCACACATGCTGTACATTACGCATTATATTTTAACGTACATATATTGTTGTACAGTGCACTGTTACAATAGCAGTACTGTATACGAAGCATATCTGCCATGAGTCGAAGTATCCCTAGGTACTACCATCTCATAAACTGCTGCACTAGCGAGACCAATTTCATTTCAGAACGTCGGTCGAATGCTAATGCGATTATTCGATGCGCTCTCTATCAAGTATCTTCGATGGCATGTTTCAGTTTATGCAATACGTTTTAAAGTACACATTCAATACCTACACTACTGTACACAATACACTTTAACGTACACATACAGTACACTATATAGTACACTACTGCATGTAGTGCATTATTGCCTACACATACTGCACTATTAAATATGCAGTACACTTTAACGGGCCCACACAGTACAAAGTGCAGTATGCAGCATACGTTAAAGTACATATGGGATAAAGTAATCGAAACACTGTGCAGTGCACAGTGGACAGTAGCTAGTGTGTCTAGCGAGTGGCGCAAGCGTCTGGCTCTCACCTTGTTGTAGTGCGCGTGCGCGCCCTGCGGCCGGTGCGCGGCGCCGTTGTCCGCCGTGTACGTCTTTACCTGGTGCGGCGCGTCCGTCGCGATCGTCGATATGGCAGACGCCGAGTGCGCGCCGGCCTCGCGCCGCTTCTTGCCGCCCTTGTAAATGTACCTCGATGGCCGAACTAGACTGAAATACGTAAAAATTACGTCGTTACCTTTGAATCTACATTTTTAATGTATCTGAGCCAGCTTCGGCTTATAACGTGCGTATTGCAAATTAATCACCACATGCTACGGTGAAGGATACCTGCACATCTGAGCGTTCTACATAACATTCTAATTGGTGTGTGAAGTTTGCCAACTGAGTCTGAGCCCGACAATGAGACAATTATGAGTTGTAATGGTGAAAATTCATCTGTCTGTGTATAGGGATATACAAAGTCGAAAACATATAGAGGCACTGTATAAGGAGTTTTGATATGATCGGTGATTATATTTTTCATTTCTTTTTAGTAGATTATTACTTACTGATGTCACACGTTTTTAATTTTGTAATAAAAAAACGAGAATGAGTGTGTGAATATTTATTTATTTATTTTTATTTATATTTTAAAATTGCTGACTTGGTAACTTTGGGCTCGGTCCGTAGTTGATTGCTGGTTGCTATTGACTGCTAGAGGCAAAAAAAATATGCTCTTCCGTACTACGAATTGAACTAACCATTCCATCAATACGCACTAAAAATGTGTGTGTGCGAGCTAGATACAAGGAAAACCTTACATCCTGTATTGGGCCGGTAATCTCTTGACGTTACCTTAAAAGTTGGAAATTTACCCAGGAAAAACGTTCATTAAGCAATAATATTTGCGAAATTTACCGCATTTCTATTTCGCTACGAGGAAAAATTTCCATATTACGACATTGAAAGACGTAATTAATATTTAAATTTGTATGCCACAGATCTGTGTCACATTTAAAAGCCCTTGCCGGTGCTCGACCCCGGAATCTATCGCTGGGCCCATTAAGAACCGGCTACCGAATTCATACGTACCTAGGATATTGCGGCCCAAACTGTGTATAACAGCAATTGCGCCAGCAGCCTTTCGAGAAGGGGTTGTACCCCCCGGTGAACTTGCCGGTGACCTGCTCGTTGGTGGTGCGCCCGCGCGACACCAGCACCATGTGAAACCCGGTCAGCCCGAATATCGGGATCGCGAGCAGCGCTATTATACCCATTATTACCATTCTGACGATGTTGGCGTTAAGGACTCGTAGACGTAAACACGGACGAATGAAACAATGGACGAGGCAAATTCAGAAACAATCGAATTTTTATTGGCTTTTTATGTTTACAGTTTTATATGTATAGTGCTGGAGCTATTTCCAAATGCCATTATTCCTTATAGATGTTTATTTATCAATAATTATTTTTTTTGTTATAAAAGCTTTATCTCTCCTAAGAGGTGACTCTGGGCCGAAACCAAGTGCTTATTAATAGGACTAATGTAATGAAAAAAAAATTAAAAACTTATGTATGTCACTGTACGGATTATTGTATGGGATGAGAATGTGCGTGTATGAATTCCTTATTATAAAAATAAGGCAATTTTTGAAATTTTACATAATAATATTATAATATAAATAGTTTGTACGATTTATCAACAAGCACATTAGAATATTATAAATTTATATGCGTAAAACATTTACACAGCTAGATCTTTCATGTATGAGATGGCATACAAGTTACTTACGTACGTAACATAAATCCTAACCCTGGCTGACCTGAGCTTAGCGAGAGGACAATATTAATTGTGACAATGGCTCATGACACACTCACTTACAATAACTGCACCAATTCGAAGACGACAGCCAGAAAAGGATACGACACAATAGGCTCGACTTGCGTGAGCGTTTTGTTATTGTTCATGATGTAGTAGAGGCTCAGGCCGAATATGCTGAGCATGTGGATGGACAGCGAGATGAGGAAGAAGAAGAAAAACCTGTAGTTCCGCCGCCCGATGCAGTTGTTCACCCACGGACAGTGGTGGTCGAATGTCTGGAACGTTATGTAACAAGTTGTTAAAACACTTATCGTGAATAAGTGTAGAAGGAGTTCGTCGTATCAAAAGGCATCAAAGAAAGCATAAAATAAATACAATCAATATTACATTAATAAACAGAAATACGCATGAGTGTCATCTGTTATCTCACAATCTTTCAGCGTGACAATTGGATTTTGACGTGTTCACTACGAGAGGAAAACCTAATGGAGTAGTGGAACAGGTATAGCTTATCACAAACAAGTATTTGAGTGCCAACGACTCCGCCCAGCTCCGAATCTAAGTCAAGACGGTGCACCGAGCTTATCAACGGACGAAGCAATGGCGAACGGTCCGATTGAGAGTCGCTGGGCTCTGTACCATCCAGTTTAATCCGACGGTACTCGTGCGTGGTGATAAGGTAGTTTTTCACCTACTTAGCAAACTACCCTCTTTTACAATTAACCATGAAACGTTTTCATGTTGTAGTTGTAGTGCTAGAGAGCCAGTAATAATATAGCATCCCTCAAGTACCGATCTCTTCTAGATAACTTATGATTTAAAAATAAGGAAGAACAATTAACAAAGAAAGTGTAAAGTTTTCTTGCACAGATTTATATCGTTTAGAGAAATGAAATGCATGTACAATTCGGTGTAAAGCGTATCAGGACGACACAAGGCGCCACAGAAATCTTTGTCCTGTTGATGTAGATCATCAGATTTATATAAATAGATTGCAGTGCAAACATATCTTATCATAATTATAACCAATTGTTAACAGCACGTACCAAATTCAACCTAAACGGAAATAATTTTAAATGTGCTCAATTGCAGACTTTCTTAGCTATACTTCTCAGCGGCTTCAAGCCGGTATTGACGACTAAAAAGAGGCTTTGACATTTTGGCCTTATTAGTTGAAATTATGTTTTGTTTTTAACCGGCTCAACTTGTATGTGAACAACGCAAGCGATACTCGCCTCTATGCAATGGTTGCATACTGAACAGTGCGAGCAGCGCGGCGGCCTGTAGAACTTGCACGTGACGCACCATTTCATTCTGACGGTGATCCCGTTTATCTCTACGCTGCGGTAGAGAGGCGCTCGGAAGTCATCCTCGCGGTCCTCGTCGGGTGGAGCTGTACAAATGAACAAATGTACACATTATGACTTAAGGTTTCCTCGTTCGAAATAATTGGCTTACATTAAAGCTCACATTGAGGCGGTTGTCAACGATTTTAAAGAAATAATATTTATTCGCAGTTTTTTAAACTTGACAAATAATGTAAAACAAACAAAGCAAATATAAAAAAATATAAAATAAAAATAACTTACAAAGAACAGAAATAGTAATAATAATAATCTAAACATAACATAAAAGAGAAAAAAAAGGATTTCAATGGATGTTTTCGCTTTCAACCGGTAGTTATGGTTTGAAATGGATAAAAACATTTTTTTTCAAATGTCGATTTGCTATTGAAGTCATTCACAGACAGGCAAATTTTGTATACCTACAAATTGTTAGTATTTTATATATACTTTACTTTTGACCAAACAATGCCCGAGAATTCGACTATGTCTCCTATTTCACCTCTTTCATTTCATTCTTTATCCATTCAGTTACTGTACTAGAGTAAATCAAACTTATGTAAATCGAACAATATAATTATATTTATATACTCTTGCAAACTTTTACTCCCCATTTTATGGCAAGTTTCAAAAATATTTGCTTTCCGACATATTGCATTATAGGCGTAGTCCACGTTGTTTAGAAAGTCTCATCATCAAACTGCCTTTCCAAAAAATAAAAGAAAACACATACTCATAATATTCGTATTTTATATCGATATCTCTCGCCGCGATATAATTTGGTCTTGCCATAACCATGTAGTGATTGGGTCGAAATATGTATATGCAAAAATTACAAATATCCATTACAAATTGCTTTTCGAAACGGTAGATGCAAAAAATGACGTACATAAATAAGTGCATTTACAAAATACCTAGATGATTAAATAATTTTGATTCCGCAATTGAAATATGCATTGACCACGATGATATATTTAAAATAAAAAAGGAATTGTTATGTATAACCGGCAAATATAGAAAAAATATACAAACATAAAAAAGTAAAAAATATTCTCTTTTAGGGAATAAAAAAAATATATTTTCCTTTTTATTAATTAGAAAGTTTTTTAAATATTAAAGTAAAAATTTGGAAAATCGTGTCAAGGAAGGAACTGTAAATGTTTGCAACAAAAGTCACTGACACAGAAATGCCCTAAAGGATTAGTAGTATATATTTCAATGAACCTTATTTACAATATGTATGAAGCTAATATCCAGATGAAAATCACGAAATCTGACAAATAAAGCCACTTAAGCATTGTAAATAATAGATGGAGCAAAATAAGTCATTGTAAATTTACGTATTTGAAACGTCACTTCGTCAGTCTTGTTATATTATGTAAGCGCCAGAGTATAAATTAGAATGAGAATATAAATTAGAATTTTTATTGAAATGTCATAGATTGACGAATATTATGCACATTTATATAATTACAAACTTAAAAAAAAATATTTTTGAAAATTTATAACAATTGTGCCAGCAATTTTATATAATTTTCGAGTATTTGATTAAACATATGTTAAAGATTTATGAATATTACATGATAATATATACTATAAACTTAACTTAGTTAAATCACATAAGTATTTGAAGGCAAAAAAAAACATAATGTCATGTACTTTTGCCCGCCTCATGAACCTAATGGATGATAAAATATGCTAACTTAATGCCTATTGACATTCTCTATCAGTTGACCCCGCGAAATGTATTGGAGGCGTTACGAGAAAAGGAATAATGAAAATAACACAGACGTATTAAATTCAATGCTGAACCATAAATACTACATAATAATCATTTGTATTCATGTCAATCAAAATTTATAATTTAACATTTTTGACATTGTATGATTTAGTATCTGTCAAAACAACTTTGACAAAATGTATTTTTTTTTTCCTATCGGTTACTGCATCCAATGCTGTTCGTCTATATTCCATATCTTTCTTTGCCTATTCCGTATACAATATTTACAGTAGATTTTATTTACTCGACTCATTAATTTCGATCTTTAACCGAGAAAAGGGTTTATGGTACAGTAAAAACCCCCGTACAAAGACTATTCCGCCGTGATGACGTCAAAGTAATATCTTGGAGACCCTCGGTAATGAAATCAGAATGTAAATGCGACTCGACTCGGTGATTCCCTGAATCAATAAGTCTGAACTACACACAGCTAAAATCGAACCAGCCCATGGTATTTTCGTTATGCTGAAGATACACGATATAACCAAATTTATATTCACTAGGTGCTTTCAATGTAAAAATACAAATCTTGTTTATATTGAAATAGCACAACCCTGTCAAATCTACCACCGCGATGGCTATTTTAATATTATATCAATCAAATAGTTCACAGGATAATCAAAATTTCCACTGGAAATTTAAAATACACCTGGCAACATAGACAATACGGAATTCTATCCCACGCGAGTTCGATCCCAGTCTTATTCATAAATAAAAATAACGAGGTATTTTGGATGATCTCCGTACGGTTCATCTGTACGATGAAATCACCACGCCTTCTATTTCTTTAGATCTCAAAAAACGATGCAATCTCTTTCGGTCCTCAGAAGCAACGCATATATGACGGACATCAAAAAGATCACGATGTCGACCGTCTTGGTTGAGGTCGCTGTTCTCCTATTTATAGTTCCATTTTAGTTCCATTGAAATTTACTAACTAATTTTATTTAGGTCACCGTACTACAAATTAACTCGAACCGGTGATAGCTCTATGCAAACAGACTTGGTCAAACCTTAGACAAGTTTATCTTTAAAACAGAACATGTAACTAGGCAACATATTTATATTATCCAAACCATGATGCTGCAGTTGCTAACGATATGTAAATAACTAAATAGTCGAGTACATATAGATAACATCTATGATTGACAATATCTAAGTAACATTTCCTAGAACGTTAATTAATTATATAAATGCTAGCTGTTTCACTTTTATTCAATATTTATAAAATTGTTTTTTCACCATAGGACACCAGACCAATAACGGGAACGACGAAACCATTTATGGCGAATTTCTGCCGACTAAAACCGCCACAGACATTTATTTCCCCTCGTCATCACCGAGTCAAAAACATAGTCACGCTTCTGTGCTCCTGCAGTTCGATTTGAAGCTGCTCCATTGCCGCGTTACATGTTTTATGGCGTTCAAGGTATTTTCGTAATTATAACGAAACGAATGATGCATTCCCAATTCTCTCACAAAAGCTGGTTTTAAAATTTACACCAACATAAAGAAACAGTTACTTTTAATTTTTTCACATTATGTATGCGTTAATTACCATTTGTTTTGTTGTAGGAAAACATCGTCACGAAGATATGTCAGAAGCATACGTGATATTTTCCGTAGGGTGTGTGAAGACTGCCTCTCATTGTGAAAACAGACCTGGAGCCAGTTAGTGGTCAAGTGTAGGATTTAATGACTGATTTAAAGAACTGAAATCTATACTAATAATAAAATTCTAATTGATCGATTTCTGTACATAAACGATATATGTATGAGTAAATATATTATTAGGAGCCTTTATTAATGTAATAGAACCGAAAAAAATAGTTGTTAGAATTTTTGTCTGTTTGTCTGTGCATTTGTTCCCGCTAATCTCAGAAACGGCTTAACTAATTTCGTTCTGGTTTTCACTAATGTATTGTAGTAAGCGTCACTTAATACTTAAAGTTGGTTTCATTGCAATCCGTCCATAAATAAAAAAATATGAATTAATATATGTATTTCTAATTCAAAGAATAAGAAACACCCAGAAAAATGGAGATGTTATCTTTAAGAGTAAGATAGTTTTTCCGAAGCGAAGCGAGAGCATTTGCTAGTAATTCTTTAAATGTTTTAAGATAAGCCATATTTAGATGATGTTCGGAGTACCGGTTATGCATTGGGACTTTAATTTCCATGCTACGAAGTTGATGCACGACATCTCATACGAGGTCAGATATTTACTGCTCACTAATTGCATTCCCCCGGGCGACTACCAGTCTTCTCTATTCTGTTCGTATACACAGTCCCTCAATAATGGTGCACAATTTACTTACACGCGTGTTGTTTTTAATTTTATTTGAAACTAGCGGCCCACCCCGGCTTAGCCCGGGTGTACTTTTATTTATAAACATTTTGAGATATATTTATAATTTTATCTTTATAAAGGACATAAAACAAATTTTTTTACACCTTGGTTCACGTTATTGAAGTTTCAGCAAGGATCCCTTTTTTTCTAGTAATAAATATAGCCTATGTTACTCGGGGATAATGTAGCATTCTAATGGTGAAAGAATTTTAAAATCGGTTCAGTAATTTTTGAGTTTATTCGTTACAAGTATACAAAATGACAAAGGTTTCCTCTTTATAATATTAGTATAGATGAAACAGAAATAAGAATGCAGATTTATAAGTATAACAATAGGGGTATTCTCAGCATTCACTTGTATTGTAGGGAAATCATGATTAGTTAAATAGTCGAAAAATGGATTGATGGGCCTAAGGCACGCCAACAAGACATAGAGTATTCAAATGCCAGTCTCCAACAGATTTGAAGTAAGCTCAGCGTGGATTAAGAATCTCACAAGAACAACAAAGATAGTTTAAAAGTAAAAGCACCTGTTCAGAAATTCTGATAAAAAGAAAGTCTTCTAAGCTACTTAGAATGAGCGCAGGAAGTTACTCCGTTTCATAACCAGATTGTTGTCAACATATTACAACTCTTAAAACGTTTTTTCGATACAAACAAACCAGCGAGCAACAGTCAAGAACTGGCAAATAAATCGATAGAACGAACGTTAGGCACAGTGAGGCGGTAGCAGCGAGGTAATCCCACACGTGAGCCCGCACGTGGCCGACCAGTCGGTCCAACACTGCGACGCTTAAAAACCGTGAATGTAAACGACACTTGGGAAGGTGATGAGTTTGATAACTCCCACAAATAGTTATTGATTATTATAAGCATATAAATGCAATCCATATGTTACTTATACACATTTCTGTTATGACACAAGATGGCTGTATCTAAAATCGGTCGTACAGGGCGACGCGACGGATACATGGATTCTCGGTCTGATACATAAGTTGACGAGGTAAATAAAAGCGGTGTAAACGAATATTACCCAAGATACAGATAAATATATCACATGCTCTCGGAAAATTCCCATGGGAAAGAAAGTGTCACGTGAATTCCGCTAGTGCGACGTCGACGTTGATCTTGTCCAATATTATCAATCAATAGTGTCAAATGAACTTTCAACTTGCGATTTTACTTGTATATGACCGGAATTTATGGAATCTATGTTCGGGTAATGAATGTAAGATCGCTATTTATATACGACTATCGTCTCAAATGAGAACAATCAGCAGAAGCTACAGAAAAGATCATTTTGTTCCAATGAATACTAATTGCTAAAAACATAATTAAGCTAATACTTTGATGCATTTACAAATTAATAATGGTTGACATTGTCGTATCGCGGTGACTGGCAATTAATACCACTTTACTAATTGAAACGGCCAACCGTCTAGAGCCACGGGGCTGTTTCGAACGCACACAAAGCGACGACGATTGGACACTTCCATTTTTATACATTTATTGTATATTAATGAAATAGAAAACTACCCTCGCTTCGCTAAAAAAAAAAACTATCTTACGCTTTCTATTTGTTGTTATAGAATGTAGGTTTTACTCGTTCTATGAATTAGAAATTTATATGTTAATTCATAACTTTCTTATTTATGGACGGATTGAAATGAATCGAACTCTAAAGTGCATTAAGTGACACTTACTGCAATACATTACTGAAAACCGTAACGATATCGGTAAAGCCTTTTCTGAAATTAGCGCGAACAAACGTACAAACAAACAGACAAACATTCTAACAATTATTGTTATAGGTTCTATCGCGTTAATAAAGGCGCCTAATAGTAGTTTTTCTCATATATCCTTAATGTACAGAAAGCGATCAGTTAGAATGTTATTATTGGTAGCTTCGACCCAAAGAGCCAAATTCAGGAAACGAATTTTTACCAAAGTTGAAAAGTCTCGGAACTTACTGCTTGATGCTGTTCTAAAAAGTGCCGGAGGTATTATTAACTATTAAATGATCCAATCGTTTCATTCTATAATGGTAAATAGTGCTGAAGGCGTACCCTATCCTCCAAACCATGAAAGCATTTGAAATGTTTTGCTATTAATGATTGCCCATCCAACTCCCGACTGATCCCGCGTTACTGCACTCGATCGAGCACTATCACGTGTTCATTTATAAAACTACAGCGGTATGACGAAATATATGCACTGTTATTTGGTATTAAATAATGCAGTCATGCGGGTATCTACCAATTTCGATAATAAGCATTCGCAGGTTTGGAGCTACAGCTATACAATATACTGATCAAATTTGAATTAAACTTCAGCGTTAATGGTTTCGGTACTGCAAACGAATCTAGATGCATCTTTACCCTTGTAGAAATTTATCAAAATAAGATTGTCGGACAGATTTTTGTATAATACAATAGAACACTTATTGTACTGCCAAGTTAGCTATAAATAAACTTGAATTACTTTTAACATGAATTGGTTTACAATGTCAGTACGTGGTGGGACACAACTTTTATGCTTACAAATTTAATAGACTAATGGAGCGAAACCGTGCCATTTCACTCATGTCACGGAGACCGACATAGCCAATCTGACTGCTACTCTATAGGATGTTTGAAAGTAAGTTTTGATATTATATCTGACGCTATATAAAAGTTTCTGATATAAACACATATGTGAAATTATACCGTATATTTGATCACTGAATGAATAAAAAATATTTATTCGAAGTTGCTTTTTCACAAACACTTTTCCAACATGCTACGTCACCGCTTCAACAAATCACTACCGTGAGTGGTCCCGGAAGAAGTAGCGGCAAGAAACTCCCGAGGAGCTTTTTTCCTACTCACAGTCACATAACGCATATTAAACTCATTTCCAAGCAGTCTTATCATTAAAGAAATCATCAAGTTTGTAATAACCTTTCCATTAATGCGGTAATCCGATAAAACCAGCAAAACAGATCTAACAACCAAGTTTAGCCAAGTAAGGCTGATCGTAAAACCATTCGTCATTCCATTGACAATTTCAAAAAATTACAAAAAGTAAAAATTATTGTGAACGAACCGAATTACAGCCACGCGTCAAAATTCATATTTTCATCAGTTAAGTGTAAAGAGAAAAAGCAATTCAATTTATTTTGTTGGATGACCCGAAGACGAAACGAGAACCAAGCGGCGACGATAGCGGTAATTCCTCCCCTATTTAGTCCGAGAGGATAAGACCAGTAGAGCTGAATCATCTTGTATGTATGTATGTATGCTTCGATGAAGTGGTTGCAGAGATACTACATCTCATACCAGCCAGGGATGTTATGGAGCTCCGTAACCGTAACCGAAACTATCGGATATCCGAAACCGTAACCGAATCCGATAAAATAGTTTAGGATAATTTCGGATAGCGGCAAAGTCAAAATAAAATACTTTATGATATCTTTGTGGAAATAATGTCGGTAATGTAATGGTAATGATGGAAGTAATGTCGGTAGCGACGGACATTATTACTTTTTCAATTGATCTTCTATTTGTGTATTTTTACAAGTATCCTATCCACTTAACTAGGAGGGAAAAAAAATTACCAACATCTGAAATAAGTTAGAATTTCTCATATAAATCGATTAGCGATTATATCGTAACAAATACATCGATTCCCCGTGGTGCGTCATGCGCGCAACTCTTAATCAATTATGCGTTTGTTTGACATTCACGCATGGCATGCTCAAGTAATGAGCGTGCAGATCCGAACGAGAAGAATCATCAAGGGCGACGGACCGTACCTGCACTCACGCTCTATTTCTATTTCAGAAATTGAACCCGCTAAGTATCATGTTACTTTGTTCGAACTGAAATACATACTGTCACTTAGAAACTTGTAAAGATTATTGTTTATGATGTCATGTTATTATTTTCTTTCCTTAACCTACCGTGTATGTATATCAGAAAGAACGACTGATAATAGGTGTTCGCGCATGTAGAGTACAGACGCTTTGTCGATCAAAAGGTTTAAGTGATTTTAAAAAATTAACTCCGCTGAATAACTGAATCTCCAATTTCCTAAAAAATATTTTACGACTGATTTTAAAAGGATTAATTAAACCGGGCAAAGAAAGAGCCTACATTCATGAGCCGACCATTCATGTGTCTTGTCAAGATTATATTGGATGATACGAGGCCGGCGACCTCCAAAAGAAGGAATTTAGTATCGTCAGACGGAGTAAGACGCCGTTAGAATACTCCCTCCCAATCCCATGCTGGCAGAACAGCGACAGCGACAGACGCCAGCCTGCTTGGTGGTATGGCTTCGCGTAAAGATTATATTATCATTATTATTATTAAGTCATTAATATTATTAGTGGTATTATTATCTTTCCGTGAAGCCTGCCTGGCTAGCTACCACCCTCCTGCTTGAGTCAGCCGCCAAACGACTCGTCGTGTTCCGGCTGAATATCACACATCATGAAGATAGACGAAAGAGGAGTTTAAATGAATAAACATGGAAAAACATACACAAGAAGATAGATAGAAAAGTTGAGATAAAACATTACGTATATCTCGGGTTCGATTCCTGACCGGGACAGATATTTACGTAACAGATAAATCTTGTTATCAGACCATGGGTGTTTGTGATGACATTTTCGTGTCAGACCCTGCCACTCACAACACAGAAAATCCTAATGCGGGGATCTGAGTATTAGAACGTTACATCCTTTTTTTTTGTAATCTAGTAAAGATAAACACCCAACTACTCTATGGTTTCAGATTATATCAGACTCCTATCCACTGACAAACCCTTGGGCAAACCTCTAACACACATAAGCTCCGGTATCTTTAGATCGAAGGCCCAACAATCATTATAAAGTATTTAAAACTAAACCGGTTATATACTAAAGTACACATAAATATAAATACCAAAGCAAAACTAACATGATTTGTATTCATCTCGTTACGGCAAACACTTCGTAAATGTTGTGCTACAATGTTATAGAGTTTCGAAAATCGTTTGTTTTCGGAATGTATTTTAAACTTATTGTACTAAACGGAAATCAAATCAAATCAAAAATACACTACATTAAAGATTTGCTGCGCCTCTACTAAAAATCTTATTTTATCCCATATACAATTTTATCCAACTGGCTATGGGTTTCTCCCGATACTGGCGGAGATCTGGCCCGTTCTCCACCAAGGTGCTTTACTGTGGATTGGTACAAGAGTAAGCCAAGCTGGGTGTCTGCAATTCTTGCCACGCGAAGACCTACGTCATAGACGACTACTATGGAACTACATTAGCTCCGACCGACAACTTAACATGCCCTACGAATATTTTTGGCTCACGGTGTAACACAACTTTGAAACAAATAAATTCATTCAAATTGATCTTTAGGGGATCCATATGGTTATGTGAAATTAGAACATCAATTGTAGGAGGAGATTAAAAGTTTCCTTATTTTTAAATTAGTGTGATTGATTTGCAAAAACCTAAGCTATAAGTAAGCTGCAATAGTTTAAAAAATCGTGAAGAATATAAAAGTACCCGTTCCTTTTTCATAACATAAGTTTATGGTTAGCATAAACATGAAAGACATTTTTTTTGTATCCAAACTACGGTAGAGGCATTTATTTGACTCCAATAAAAATTTAGTCTATCATAGTTAATCATTCAAAACCAATTTTGTGTATTGTTATGAATGCAGAGTCATTAATTTTACAGACATGTTAAAAACATCTATGGAATTGAAGGTTATTTTCATTTATTTATTTTCCTTTTTTAGTCTTCTTACTTCTAATTAAATCTTTTATTTAATTTATGGTACATCTGTTAGTAATCCTGTATTCAAATTCACATATTATATCTGTTTTGTAGACATGATGAGTCACAGCTATGATATAATAGAGTTGTTGTTGTTGTTGTTGTTGTGGAAGAGTCCCTCAGAAACACTATTTAAAAATAAAATAAATTATAATTACTTAAGTATGTTCCAGAAAAATGTTTGCCAAACCTGCCAGTACATTAAACATAATATGTAAGTGCATTTGTCTCAAATTATAATTTATAATGTTTTAAGATCATCTAGTGGCAAAATCGATTAAAATTCATTTTGTACTTTAAAACATTACATGTGAACCTCCTTGGGCGTATCTTGTATCTTCTTCGTTCAGGACAACTCACAGTAGGGATTTGTTGAAGTGATAGAGTAGTTTACATTTGAAAAGTGATTGTAAAAACCAACTTCGAATAAATATTGTCATTCATTATCTCAATGTTTTTATTTTAAAAAATGATGTTTGTAACTTATATTAATATTCTATCACACTGATTTTTAATCTCTTATTGAACATTAATTAATATTTAATATAAACTCCTAATGCTCACCTTTTGGTATTACTCCCGGGTCCATGAAAGTGGCCAGTGTAAAATTGGCCAAAACAAAAAATGTTATGACACCTTGGTATGCAGGCACCCATGGATGCTTGTGAAGGTAATACTGGCAGCTGGAACGATTTGTAAATAAAATTCAATATAAATTAAAACAACTACTTACTAAACAAATTTCAGTTTTGTATATTATTTGATCATTATAGGTCAAAATATTCAAAAAAACCTCTTAATGGAAAATATAAACTAAAACACATTATTAAGTAAATTATTTTTAATCTTTTCACTATCTTATTTTTTAAGTAGTGTGTATACCACATGATATGTATATATAGGACACAAATGAATCAAATTAAACACACATATACACATAACACATTTAAACTTGGATTTATTGTACATGTAAACTCAAAAGTTATTTTTCATTGTTGTAAGGCACACTACACTCTTGTCAGAGCAGTCATGGTCATCTTGACATAACAGTGCTTTGGGCAGACGTGATTAGTCTCACAAACATTCGGCACTAATTTCTATTTGAAGTTACTCTAGTGCACTCATGCAAGGGTTCACCCACTGCAGACTTGATTAAATAGGTCCGTAAAAATTTAAAATGATCCTATTAAAAACCACAAACAATTAAAACTTGGGAAAAAACGATTAATCACACATCGGCCAAGAATTTACCCCAAAACTTACTACTCATTGTCAGCAAGCAGGATCAATGTGAACCAAAACTAGTCAAATAGTTATCACAACCTATTGACAAAATTGACAACACAACATTTTGTGAAAGTAAATGATATATAAGATCTTCCAGGACTCCACTGTATTATTCCAAATTTAAGTAACTGTACAGGTAAAACCATTTGTAACTTTTATGTAGTATAACTTTTACAGTACCAGCTTATAGTATTAAAGTTAAATAAAAAATGTTATTTCTAATATATATATATGTGTGTGTGTGTGTGTGTGTTGTTAATTAAATGTTTGTGAATTAATAAATGTTAATTATTGGGCACTATTTACTAATTAGCAATTATGATGTTATAGATATAAATGCTTAAATATGAGATTAAGATAATACTTAAAATTAACAACTAAGCATTACCAACCAGTACCACCCAGTATTATAAATAATTATGTGACAAAAATAAACCAAGCTCACACATAATCTGATCAAACACACAAAGTTTATATATATATGAATAATAATTTATTTGACTTCCCAAATGTTATTTGTAATTAACAGTTTTAAATATGAAAAATTCTTATCACTCTTTCTAACACAATTTAAAAATAAGAAAACATGATGAGAATAAAAAATGCCAGCATTACTAATATGCATACAACACAGTTTATTACAATGTTAATCAATGTCTGGATTTATGGCATAAAAGTTTATGACTAATTCTAATTTGAAACATAACTTAGCACTTTCTGTGAGTTTTTTGTTTGGCTAAATTGAATTCCTTCTTTTCTGATAAGGCATATAATTCAACACTACAGGACTCGGTGGAACAGGACTAGAGGAAGACCCAATGTAAATAATGGTTCACCAAGCATGACCAGTCCAAGTTTCCTTAACCACTTTCCCACACTTATTCAGAAAACGGAAACTAATCATACACAAAGCCGAATAAAGCACAGGTAACTCCAAGATATTAATAGAAACAAATCTACAATCTTGCGTGAAAGTTGTCAAATCAAAGTGAATTCGAACTCGATCGACATAATGTGTATACTTACGGAAAATAAAAAAATAGAGTAGTCGTGCCCAATAATAAAGTCCAGGCGAATGTCGCAGGGATGTATCTCGTTTTAAGGTCGCATTTGGGCATATTGTGTCAATTTTAATTCTTTAAAAGCAAATTAACTCGGTTTTATTCTCTACAGACCAACATGGCCGCGCCTAATAATATGACTTACATGTGACATACGTAGTACTGAGCTTACATACGTAGTCTGTGAACATGACATGTGAACAGAATAAAAAGTTGACGTAGAGTATCAAAACGATAACTTTGACAGTTATACAATATTCCTATTTTATTACATAGTCCTTTAAACTGTACAGTTTTTTGTGTAAGCATAAAAATAAGTATTACCATTGAAATTCAATTAAATTTTACATTTCAAAGAACAAAAACTCAGACTGTAATTTTTTCAGCGTATTTTTAACAATAACAGAAATACCGGTATTTGTTTGCCTAAACTGTTTTCGGTAAAATTACTAGCACTACCACAGAGAACATTTATATACAAGTTCCTCAATCTCAGAACAAATATAGAAACGAGATGATTATAATGACACAAACATATAATATAATTTATTTATAATTTCCTTTAAACGAGCCTAACCGTTTATGTTTTATAGTGTTATAGATTTCACCACATGGTAGTATGAACTAGTATGAACTTTTATGAATAACAGATGACACTATTTATAATAATACATGTTAAGCTTAATGTCCTGTACAGAAATATCGCTTAATGATACTTATGAAATGATAATACTACAAAATATTATTAGTATTATGTAGATATTTAAAGACGACGAATATATGCAATATAAACCGCAAATTAAATATGGAAATGTTTTTAAAGTACCTATATCAATTCTAATAAGCGTAAAGTCTCAACTAATCAACAACTGATCAATATCCAACATAATTTTCAATTTTTTGTATTAAGTCTATTCCGTGTTAAATTGTGTATGTAGACCTATAACTGATGAAGCTTTTAAAATTATATTTTTTTCTGTGGTTGACACAATACACAAAAATTTAAATTATACCGTATTTATTAAAACATTTTCATTGGCTATATTTACGACATTCTTACTGATTATTGGCTTTTAACATGTCATGATAAGAGTATTGCTGAGCTGTTGGTCAATTTTGTTCAGAATACCATTCATGATGCAGTCTCGCGGATAAAAATGGCCGCAGTGTTGTCTTAAAGCTTGATCAGTGTGCTGTTCGAATTTTTGCCTTAAAACTTTACAATTTTGTTAAAAGAATTTGAATATTTATAATTGAACCCCGGCGTTGATCGATCAAAAACTGATCGTGACAATGTCGGAAAGCAATAGTCCTAGTATGTTGAGTTATCTGAGGCAATATAGGTTTCAAAGGAATCCAAATCCTGGAACCAGTAGCACGATCACTACACCGTCCTCTTCGAGTTCTCGTAAGTTTTATTTGTATTAATAACAAATCTCGATATCTCTCTAAGATGACACGAACTTTTAATACTTACAACGAGTACCGACCACGGTAGTGACCCTCATACTGTTACAGGGTTTTACTCAAGGTTTCAGTTTTTATTCCTGTTGGTTTTGAAGTCATAAGCCTTAGCAACCACGCTCTTCGGGATATAAACACAGACATAGACTACGGAACTACTACAAATTGATTCTTCGACGATAACTTGAAAGTAATACAATGTTTCTTTTACCACGTGATATCAATTTCACGCATAAAAATATTAATAAATAACATGTTTATTGTAGTATTACAGGGTAATTGTAATCGCTAGTGGATTCTATTTTAATTTTCTTTCGCTTACGTCACATCATCTTAGGTGGTAAGTTAAGGTAAGTACAGTAACAAATATCATGAGAGTCCCGTGTAACAGAAATGCAGTACATTTAAAACAAACAGGCACATGCAACTTAATTCGCGTAGAAGTTACAAAGGATTTAAGTACTTAAGCACGTTAACATTTCTTCATAGTAGTCTTTATTTCACCTTTTACGTTTAAATAGTATAGATGAGTAGGTACATTAATGACAAGGATGCCTGGAAAAAATAGTGTCGAAACCAGTTCCGCACAGGTTTAAACTTTAGTAATTACTATATGTTGTTTAAAAGATGTGCTAAGGAGTTTCTTTCGCCGATTCTTCTCCTCATTGTTAAAGCACCTTTTCGAAACTGTGGTAGAAGCAAAAAATTACGTTCATAAGCGTATTTACTGAATACCTATTATATGATTAAATGAATTTGAATTTAAAAGACGGCATCCAGGGACTTAATTGATAATATTGTTTACTATACTACAGTAGTTTCTTCTCCTCATTGTTATAGCACCTTTTCAATATGGTAGGAGAAGCAAAATATGGCATGCATAAATGTATTTACAGAATACCTCAGTTATTAAAGGGCTTTGAATTATATGTCTGATAATTCCTGAAAATAAGAAACAAACTTATATTGAACAATCATTGAAGATTTTAATTAGAAGTTTTGTACAACTACTGATAATCTTCAATTAGTTAATTGAAATCTTAGATAACTGAATGTAGCCACAAGCACTGTATCCTGGATTCATATAGCAATATAAACAACTTCATTAATGTAGACATTACTATAAAAACTGCTGAAATGTAGACTAAATTTTTTTACATAAAATAAGGTGATCTGTCAAACATAATATGCTGAGAAATTGCTTTGAAGAATGTTTCCCATTGTAATTCTTTCTGACTTCAGATATGTTTAATACTGCATCAATATAAATTACATACACTTGTTGTAAGATTCAAAAGAGTTTCATGTTTTTTTTTTTAACTTAATTAGAATTAGAATCTTTATCACCCATTTTTTATTTTGTACTACATTTGGTATTCGTTCCTGGCAGTAGAAGCAGAAACACATCATTTTTGCTACAAAATACCTAAATGATTAAAAAAATATTGAATATGAATAACAATACAATTACAATTTAAAAATAAATTTGTGGCAGTGGTAATAGATATTTGCCAATAGTATATAAATACCCTCTGGTGAACCATATGCTTATTTATTCTATATCACTTTCTATTCTATTGTATTGATGTTCTCTTCTAGTGGGATAGTAATGCCATTTCTGACTGGATATTTGTATTGATTGCTGAATTCTACATTTTGTTAACTATATTTTTACCATATTATCTATAAAAATAGTAGGGCAAAGTCCTATTTGATCCAAATATTGATAAAGGATACACATATTTTTCTGACACGAATAATCTGTAAATGGTGTACCTGTCATGTGCCACTATTCAGTTACCCTATCCATGCACATCTGCTATACCATGGATGGTAGCTGATAGTTTGTTGATTGGAAAATAATAAATAAATTCACTCATAAACTAACCTGTTAAAATGTATTTACATTTTATTTAAATTATGAAGAACTTTTCAGGGCTGCAGCTGTAATATATGAAAAAATATTTTATGACTGATATTTAGAACAAGGGCATATATTTTTCTTATAGAATCGTCACCAATAAGAATGCCAGCACCTAAGCCAGCGAATAAAAATGGTCCTGTTGTGTACAAACGAATTAGGATTCAAGACTCTGATTCAGATGATTCTGCTTCACCTGCAAAGAAGCCAGGCTTTATAGAGCTGACAACTGCTGTAAAAGAAAGAAGATTCCGAAACATGTTACAAATGTTCCCAGATGTATCACCTATGGTAAGTACTATGCACCAAAGGGCTAGTGAAACCTACACAGATACTCGATTGCAAGTGATCATTACCATCTATGCAAAATCACACAGTTATTACTTGATACTTCTGATAAAGCAACTATAAACCTAAAACAATATTTCACATTGATTCTAGAAAAAGCCAGGCACTAAAAAATACAATACTCATTAAAATAAAACTGGGTGATATAAAGCCCAGCAACTTCCCAACCAGAGGGATTAATCTTACAGCGATTTGTCTATTGTTCATCTTTATTGTTTGTATTAGGCATTATGAGCTGGAGAGAGGCGATTGGATTCTGCAGTAGCTAAAGCCCATTAAATTCTTAGTTATAACTCAAAGCAACTCATTATTTGAAACTGTATTCATACAGTACATATTTTTTTAATCACTTTGAATATTGTTGATTATGTATATTTGAATAAGAGAATTAAGTAATTATTTTGGAGTCATAAAAATCAAGGGCAGAAATGTTTCACAGTAAAAGTTATTTAAGGAATTTGCTTAAAATAATAATTTGTTTCAAATCAGGCAATGAAAATTTGTTTTTTGGCATTGACTGAAGGGACCAAACTAGCCTGCCCCAACCTTTGGGTTGAAGAATATGTTACTTTATACATAGATATACATAACATGTAGCTTATATCCATCTGGAATAATGTATCTTTCAAATGATCTTTTTTTTTTCAAAAATGGGGTGTGGTTTCAAAAATTATTTTCTACATATACACAAACTCACAAAATTCTCACTCTCTTTTTATAATAGTCCCCATATCCCCCATTCCCATATCTCATTAATTGTCTAACTATGAATGGTTACAATTTACATTTGATTCATTTGGAAAAAGTAAGGTGCTCTGTCATGACCATTTCAATTTGCCTTATGAGTTGACCAGCAAATCTTTGTTTTGTATTTTAGTTTTATCAGTTAATCCAATTAAATAAATTTTATTTCCAGCTTGTTAAAACCACATTAAGTAAGTACAATTGGAATGAAGAAAAAGCCAGGGATGAGCTTTTGAAGCACGATCCTGAGAGCAATGAAAAACCGAGCCCCAGTTACCTTGGATCGCGGCCTGGGTACTCAGGATTACCTCGTCAGATCTCGCGGCCTAACGGGAATATAGGGATAGTCAGAGTGACGAGTGGACCGACGACAGTCAGTGCTGGTGGTGGTGGCGGAGGTGGTGGTAATACGATGGTCGCAAAGCCGCTTTCTAGTAAAGGCGGTCGCGCTAGACGAGGCAGCAGCGGTAGCGAGGATGATGACTACGGCCTCCGGAAAGGCAAAGACGTTAGAGTATACGATAGGTAAATTGCCGAGTTACGGGTATAGTGAGATTTTTAAGTTATAAGCAGATTACTTCATTACAGCAAAATATTTGAGTTATCAGTAGCGATCATCAGTACTCACGTGCTCTTCACATTAAACGATCATCAAACAATCATTAAATCCCTTGATGTATAAAATTGGACAAGTAATTAAATTCCCTTTATTGTTAACTTGTTCAAATTTAATGTTAGTGTTCCCAGTTTGTGTTTTTTTACCTTGAAATGTTGAAAGTTAAATGAAGGAAAGTGTCCCTTGATACAACCATCAAATGCAGCTTATATAGCAATTATACGCAATAAAACCAGAAATTACAAAGCATATGACAACAGATTTGTCTTTTCTAGTGATGATTCAGACACGGAAATAACCGACGACTTGGTTGGTGATAAGAAGAAGGTGTTTGAATTCCTGAACACTAGCAACATGAACGAGCTTTCTCTCCTCAGTGGTTGTTCTCAGAAGAAGGCGGAGGCTATCATTGCACAGAGGCCTTTCAAAGGATGGCTAGATATGGTATGAATCATAGAAGAGGTTTTTAAGTTCAGTTGGATGCGGTTAGGTGAACAACAACCCTGAAATGGTGACCACTTCTTAATAAAGAAGCATGTAATGATCCTAAGTATGTGAATTAATGACCTGAATAAATTGTAATTTCTGCTCTGTGATTTGAGCAGAAAATGCATAGTTCGATCTTATGTAAACATTAGGAAATAGAATACATTATGAGGTGTTGTGCACCATTTAATAATACACTTTCGAAGGTTGTCTGGAAAAGTTACATGACTTATATGATGTCCCAACTTGTTGTAAAATGTAAATGAAAATGTTTGTTATATGTAAAATGTACTTGTTGTAAACATAATGATTCTTAATATTTCTTGGGTATCATTGTACTTTTTCCTGATCTATGGTTTGGCTGGTATCATCATAATGCATTCGGATCCTTCGCTTGCTAACTACCCTCCGAATTCCAGGTGGAGAAATTCAACAACAATAAGCTGAGCACGGAGCTGCTGAATTCGACACAGGAATTGTTGAGCACCAGGAACAACATTCAGCGGCTGATGAAGAAGTGCGTGGGGCTGGCGCAGCAACTGGAGGCCGCCGTGGCCGCGGGCGCCGGCCGGCTCAAGCAACCGGCGATACTCAACCCTGAGTGAGTAATTTTTAATGTATACTTTGTCTAGTTTTGGAAAGGATTTCACGTTAGTTTTTGTAATAAAAAGTAAATAAGTGTTACCATTATCCTATTATTAGGAAGCATTAAATAGGGTCGGAAGATCAGTGTTGTTTTTTTTTTATAATGTATACTAATATTATACAGAGAGACTGTGAATTTTGTTAGTATGCATGTATGCGGACGGTAATCTCTAGAACGGCATCTATTTGAAAAATTCTTTTGACCATTTGAATGGTAAGTTACTTCTGGTGGTCTTAGGTCTTATCATCTATGTATTTAAAATAGATGGAGTCTCATGATGATATTCGTCAACTATGTGTCAATTTGTGTCAATTTAAATCTTTCACTAAGACAGATACAACCGGGATGAAGTCGGACCTTTCTTTATTACTCGATTCATAAAAGGTGCAGATCTAGTTTCCGTTGTGTATGTCCATGTCACTCGTGACACAGGAAAGGTGAGAGCACAGTTTAATAAATAAAATGGCCGTCGCCTTCGAGGTCTGTAGAAAAGCCGGCATCGTTCAGATATTGCGTCGTTTCGTCGAGAATATCATAGTTATGATACAAAGGAATATTATAACGTAATAAATAATAACAGTGCATGTGTGTTCGTTTTTTTTTAACAAATCCTTGCTATAATTTGAGTATCACATGAATCAAGAATCAAAAGTATTTGCATATATCTTTAATATGATAAAGTGGCTATACTTACTCGTGCTTGTCTCTAGCGCCAACTGTTGTTCGTGAGTATAAACATAGGATAGGAACTGAAATGGTTGAGCTAGCTCGAATAGTCATGGAGTTAGTTGTTATGTTTGTCATGTTAAGTATGCATTCTGGTAATGGTTGCAACCCACAAAGGCAACATTTTTTATTGACTCAAACGTACGTGTAATATTTATTTATATAACAATTTGTTCGCTGGAAATTTTTGCGAAATACAGCTAGTTCGGAAAAGAATCAAGTCAAAACTAGGACTGAAAGCTTGAACAACACCATTAAGCCACGTCAAGGCACGAATCTAAGGTAAATCGCACGACATTTCGGCACAACGATATGCGTCTGTGAAAATGTATATAATTGTCAAGAACAAACAGTAGTATTAGTTGCAATACTGTATGGTTTAAAAATATCACTGACTAATTGAAAAAAAAATGTTAACAATGATTTTTTTATTTTTTTTAGTTTAAAACTAGCGCCGTACCAGCTCGTCGGTCTGAACTGGCTGGCGGTGCTCCACAAGCAGGGCGTCTCCGGCATCCTGTCGGACGAGATGGGCCTCGGCAAGACCGTTCAAGTGATCGCCTTTCTCGCTCACTTGAAAGAGACCGGACAAGGAAAGAGCACCCATTTGATCGTCGTGCCTGCTTCTACATTGGGTAAATATGCTTTTTTAAATACTTATTTGCTAACCTTAAAATAAATGAGTACAATGGGCGGATTTATGCCTATTGACAGTAATGGCAACCCTCGGAGCTGGTGAACGGATTTACAAACTATATAACATTGTATTTAATTCATATATATATATATAGTCTAAACTTTTTATACTAATAATGTATGTCTTAAAATATAATATTTTAAATATAACTATAAAATAGAATATATTGTGCTCTTTGTACTATTCAATCTGGTGACGTTATGTTAGTGAGCTTTGAGTATTTCTTGAGTTTTGGTTGCCGCTGGTGTCCAGCTATTGGTATAAAAAATACTTTCTAGGATTAAAGTATAAACGACCACACATTGCAACATAAAGATTTGTAACAACTTGCAAATTTTAAATGCATGATAAATGCGCAGAGTTCGAAGCGTAACAACAAAAGTGCCATTCATATGTAATCAGGCAGTAATTATAAATGGTCTATATATGTAAGTATGAAATATAATAAAATTACTAAATTATCCTAAAATTCATAATGCCTGAGTTTCCTATAGGAACTTTTATGCGACGTGTTAAAGCACAGCTTTTACAAGTAAAGGATATTATGTTATAGACGAATATAGTAGTGTATATGGTAATGGGTGATATATTAATGACAAGGACGCCTGGAAATAAAGACTGTCGAAATCAGTAGAAGGTTACAACTCACTTTGTAATTGCCATGAATGTGTTGTTTTAAAAGTAGTGCTGAGGAGTTCTTTCATTGTTTCTTCTCCTCAATGTTGAAGCTATTTTCGAAACAGTAGTAGAAGCAAAAAATGACGTGCGTAAGTTACAAAATACCTTAACGATTATTTTAAATTTGAAAAAAAACAATCAGCTGATTTATGCCAGTAGTAAGTGATCAACTAAATTCAAAAAACTAATACGCAACTAGACTGCCTTAGCTATTTGGGTGCTTCAGTGTTACAAAAGGCACATTGTATCGGTCGAAGTATTTATAAAAGCCAATTTGGAGTCAATAAAAAATAAAAATTTGATGTTAATCATAGTAAGTAGCCAGTGCCGTATTGAAACCTTTTCATTTTGGCCGGCTAATTCTCGTTACTAACAATGGAATGATCTTCCATAGACAATTGGAGCAGCGAGCTGGCTCGCTGGTGTCCGGCGTTGCGCGTCAGCAAGTACTACGGGAACCCCGAGGAGCGCCGGCAGCTGCGTATAGAGTACGCACGGGGGCTGGACCAGATCGACATCGTGCTCACCACGTGAGTCACTCACGATAAATAAATATTTCATCATCACAACCCATGTTGTTGTCCCACTGCTGGGCTCTGGCCTCCTTTCAGGATGAGGGCATGAAGCCATAGTCCTCCACGCTGGCAAAGTGCGGGTTGGTAGACTTCATATACCTTTGAGAACACCATGGAGAACTCTCAGGTATGCATGTTTCTTCACGATATTTTTCTTCATCAAAGTAAGTGATGAACAAAGTGTAATACGCGCTTATTTTAAAAATGAGAGGTTTGTGCAGCATTCGAAATAGAGTCTCCGGTCCGATAACCAAACCAAAATAAAATGCATGGGTTCGGAAGACTTAACTGTTAATCAAAAATACCTAAATCACAGTGCTCAACTTGACTAGAAATTAATTATAATTAACGTAATAGTGCGCTAGTGCGCCTTCTCACGTTAGTCCTCACTTTGTTTTGGTGGCGAACTAAACGCTTATTGTTCTAGATTTAAATTTATGTAAACTATAATTTTAAACTTATATTATCGCGGACATTATACATTTTGTATACTGTAACGGGTACTCACGATTGTTGTATTTTTTACCGATATTTTTTTTACCGGTCTCGCCGTGACTAATCCTTCTAATTAGGTCGAATTGCCGGTACTTGCTACTTCGATAACAGAGGAAAAGATTTTTGTTGAAACCGAAGGAACAATTATGCACAGTGCCTGTTTTTAATGTCTTGCGACAATATATATTTTTTCTATATATAGAAATATCGAAAAATTAGCGATATATATGTGTGAGTGGAATTAGTTTCGTTAATAAACTATTCTTCTTGGTCGTTACATTGTTGTCAATGTTGTAGTCGTGACTGTCATATTCTTCGCTGGTCATACAGATGTAATGCGCCGCACGACAGACCGAGACCATAGATAAGAGACCATGGGAGAGACAATATCGAAAAGCTTTATATAATACATAGGCCATAGTAGGAACGATATTGAAAATGTTAGGTATCACCGCTGTAAACGAATGTAATCGACCGTCGCCAGGTATACGATGGTGAGCAGCTGTCCCGAGGAGCGCAAGATGTTCCGCATCACGCCGATGCAGTACGTCATCTACGACGAAGCTCACATGCTCAAGAACATGTCCACGCAGCGGTACGACAACCTGCTTAAAATTAAGGTGAGTGTTGAGAGTTGTGCGCGGCCTCGGATGAATCAAAATACGTGTTGTCTGAGCGATTCCATTATTAAGACTAATTTATGAACTATGGCTTAGCTGTACGCGTTGCAGTGAGCTTCGTTACTTGTGGTCTGCTGGAAGATATCGTGACGCGTTGAAGGGTCAATCATACTGAGAATAAAAATTTAACGGGGTCGATGTATTTTTTGCACATTGGCCACTTGGCAGGTGCCAAGCAGGGATTTTCAGGTTCGATTCTCGACTACAGCAGACATTTGTTAACCTTTTATTACCATGTATGATGATGTTTCACTTATGTGTTCATTCCATCTGTGACACAGAGAATCCTGATACTTATTGATTTATATTTTATTAAAAAGTTTTGAGACTATTGTCTTTATATTCCAGTCAAAATACAGACTCCTCCTGACGGGTACACCACTGCAGAATAACTTATTGGAGTTGATGTCACTGCTATGCTTTGTGATGCCGCACATGTTCTCCGGCAAGAAGGATGATCTCAAGAGTCTTTTCCAAAAAACCTCAGTGAGTACCGTTTAATGAATTATGTTATTTGCGTAAACAGTAAAACTTGTGTATCGCTGTGCAGTTATTGCCATAAAGAATAGCCAGCAAATCAACATTCATTTCAACATATTTAACACACACAGTCATAGACACATATCTGATGTCACATAATCTGACCAAAATGATTGTACATCCTCACAGGGTGGTCTGATGTGGACTAATTTGTCTTTTAGTGTAAATATCTCTCATATGCCAACAAAAACAATAAATGCTATTTGTATTTGTGCATATTTTTTGATAAACACTGATAGTTTTTTGTTCATGTTAATAGCTAATCAACGAGAAAACCGGCAGATGTCTCCTCTGGACATTCGTAACATGAAATATTTGATTGACGCGTTGGCGGCCACAAAGAATTTTCGTCGCAGCCATAACACACTTCATATTTCACGGTTGATTCTAGATGGAGAGTGACAACTAGCCAGGCAGGTGAATAAGCGATCACCATGCATGAGTATAATCGGTATTACACTAAGCAGTTCAGAGCCTAACGACCACCAACAGTAGAGATCTTGTGCTATCACCTTATTCGTTAGTCATAAAGCGAACCGAACCTCCTTTTAATATATGTATATCTCAATTGGTTAATAATCTCCATTCACAGAAAACAAAAACAACAAAGATGACGGAGAACTCGGAAGATGAGACGCCAGCGTTCGAGCAGAGTCAGATAACACAGGCGAAGCGCATCATGAAGCCGTTCGTGCTGCGCAGGTTGAAGCGCGACGTCCTGCAGGACCTGCCGCTCAAGACCAACCACACGGAGCTGTGCCCCATGTCCGATAGACAGGGGAAGCTCTACAAACATCTGATCGCTGGCTTCGCGGCCAAGGATGGCACCGTGAGTAAATAGTTCTTTTTTTTTCCTCTTCATCCCCACTGGAACGATTTAGTTTTATAGAAATTTGCAATTTTGAGTTTAGTTTTTTGTAGCTTGCTCGTTTTCGTTGTTTGTGTATGATCACAAATTGTAGGGGGAGATTTCGATCGATCGATTGATGAAGATAATTGAATATTTTAAAAAGTCTACATCAAAGTAATTTGTGTTGACATTCCAGCATGTCTAACGAACCTTTGTGTCATTCACCTTATGTTAGGTAACATTTGATCATGTTATTGAATACTATTATATTATTCAAAAGTTATGGTGAAACAAACATTTTTCCATTCTGTTACAAATCGTTTCTATATATGATTACGTAGAGACACATACCTGTTATAGTTTAATGATTAGAACAAGTATTACACGGTATATACTGCCGGGTTTCCAGATCCACGCGACGACCGAACAGAGCGGCATATCGATGATGATGGACATGCGCAAGTTGGCCAACCACCCGCTGCTGCTGCGGAACTATTACGACGAGGAGAAGCTGCGCAAGCTGGCGCCCCGGCTCGCGCGCGACCCCGGCTACAAGGAGAAGAACGAGCGCTACGTGCTGGAGGACCTCGCGTGCCTCTCCGACTTCCAGATACACCAGCTGACGCAGCAGCACCCCGTGAGTGTTGTATTGAACTATAGCTTAGTATGACTGTTACTCTATTCTACTGTGTGTGTATGGCATGGCGTATGTATGTTTGACTCATGACATTCCTAATACTTGCATCGAATAGTTTTTGTCATTGAAATAAATGACAACATTAAGTGTGCAAACTTTGTAATCCAGTTAAATTTATTTACGAAGTATGTGTGTATGCCTTTCAGTGTATAAGTTCATTCAAAATCCCCGACCAGTTGATAGAGGACTCTGGAAAATTCCTGAAACTGGATGAGATGCTTCCAAAGTTAAAGGAGGAGGGGCATCGCGTGCTGCTGTTCAGCCAGTTCACGATGATGCTGGACGTGCTGGAGCCCTACCTGCAGCTCCGTCGGCACCGCTACCTTAGGCTAGATGGCAGCACTGCGGTAAACGAGCGGTTAGTAATGTACTGACATATTATTAATAGTAAATAGTAAGCTTTTTAGCTGGAATTTGAAAACTGAAACGATGCGCTCGGCAGATAAGGTCATCAACATAGCTTTAGGGTTGTCTTAATAAAATTTATAATTTGTGCCTGTGAGAATAAAAATTAATATTAAAAAAAGCCAGCCCATTGGACAGGAGAACTTTTGAGTTGTGTGTGATTTCTGACACTCCACAGCCGTCGTGCGCATACTAGGAAACTCCAGTTGCTGGTGTGAACGCTCCATTTTTTGTTTTATTTCAGACAAGACCTAATAGACCAATACAATAGCGACGACATCTTCGTGTTCCTGCTGTCGACGAGGGCGGGCGGGCTCGGCATCAACCTCACGGCGGCCGACACGGTCATTATACACGACATTGATTTCAATCCTTACAATGACAAACAGGCAGAGGACAGGTGAGAAACCAACCCACAAATGCGGTCGTATGACTATTAATAACATGTTTTGGGCCAGGAGGTCGGTCCGATAAACTCAGATTATTCACTTGCCAGTACTGTCACTTTACCTACATACACCATATATACATAAAATTTATACTAGATATTTTCTAGAAATTGAATCTTGTGATGATATAAAACTAGTATATAAAAAATAAAACGTCATTTGAACAGAGAAAATTTTTTCTTACTACTAAATGATATGTCATTCTCTAAATTACATGTTTGAATGTCGAAGATTTAACTAAAAGTTTTCACAGAATCCAGCAACATGCGTGCATTCAGCATTATTGCAAACTCTGGTAGAGTAATTTCAATATTTAAAAAAAAGTGCCAAAATATGTTTTTTATGAATTATGAACTTTGAAATCAATGTTTCTCTAAGCATTATAAAATTGGGTAGGGATTATGGCTCTAAGTTGGATGTCAGGTTTGCTCGTTTTGTGCCATTAATCATATAAGTGTGGTTGATAATGGTTGGAGTTAGAATTGAATAAATAATAAAACAAATTTATTTTTAATAATTTATAATTTATTTGTCGCACGTGGTGTATTTGAAAAAATGAAATAATATGTCTCAATTTATTTAAAATTAAATCATTCTCGTAATTTATTTACTTATGCAATTTATTTCGTAATAGTGTAAAGACCTCTATGATAATCTATGATGACGTTTTATGTTTGTGCATATCTGTACTGTCCACCGCTTAAGGATTGACTTTACGACTATCAAGGACTTTTTTCATGCAATCAATATATGAAGACGTAGATTTTATTCCCGATTTTTTTTTGTTGTCGTGAGCCATCTCGCCCGAGTAATTAAAATAATGTTACAATTGGATTTTCTAAATGTCTGCGGACATAAATTAAATCTGCGATATCCTTATTTTCCGGTCACTAATATTTTGTGACCACGCTATCTTTTTAAGAGTTGTGAGTCATATTTAAAAAAAGACAATTGGATTATTTTAAATGATGCCGCATTTATTTTATTGAGGGAATCGTGTTTCTCGCGATAAGCTTTATAATTAATAAAAAGATTTCTTGAAATGATGGCAGACAATAACGTAAGCTATTTGTTTCAGTCTTCATTCTTCCTTCTTCCTTCCGATTTACTTCCTCGATCCTTACTTCCACATTTTCTCGCTTTGATTGCGTCTTTATTTTCTCACAATATTTTTAGATTGCGCAATGAAAGCTTAGTTTCTCAGTGCCATCATGAACCTCTTTATTATAACTCGAAAAGATGTCTTGCGGTTGATGATGAAAAGATGTCCCGGAGCGCAGACGCTTACAAGAACGCCCAATTTTTCCAAGAACGTTTTCTTATGAATTAAATAATGTTGAATTGAAGTTGGTTTTTACAAACACTTCGAACCTCAAACTACGCCATCGCTTCAACATCCTTAACGTGCGTGGTCCCGGAAGAAGAAGGGGCAAGAAACTCCCCGGAATTTATTTTCCTACTTACAGTTACAGAACCCACTTATGGCTACATATTAAACTCGTGTCCAAAAAGTCTTGTCCTTAAAGTAATCATCAAGTCTGTAATAAACTTTCTGCGTAAGAATGCTTTTGACATAAATTTTTAATTTACAATATAGCATTTCTGTTAATTGTTATGGAATTTTATTATAGGTATTTACACATCTACTTATGAAAGAGCCACCAGTGTTGCTTAGCCTGAAATTTGGAACAATCAGTTTAGCTTTATTCATATTGTGAACATTACTCTTCTTAAGAACAGTATCCGAGTATTATGTGGAATGCACATAATATTATCTAAAATATATAATTAATTTAATATAGCATACATTCAATATATAATATTACTGTTCTTTTCTGTAATATAAAAATCGACTCAATATCAGCCGCTGAACCCCACAACAACAGACCATAAGACATCATATTGTGAAAGTAACTAAAATAAACTAATCCTTCTGTTTTTTACGTCTGTTAAGTGCCTCACTTTCTTAACAGCGTAGACAGAGCTAAGTTTCCCAGAGAAGGTTTTCAAGGTGAGAACTCCATTGTAATCGTGGGTCTAAAGTAATTCCAAGAAATGTGGTAGAATTTACTAGTTCAAGCGCTTTCTTATTTATGATAATATGAGTTGGCACTTGTGTAACATTTTGTAAAGTGAATTTAATACATTTCGTTTTTTTTCTTGCGTTTAACAAAGGCTTATTACATGTAAACCAGTGTAATACTTGCGAAACAGTATTATTCACTTCATCAAAACATTGTTTTCTCCTATCTACAATACAGTAGACAGTATTGCACAGTTTTACACAAGTCCCTGGTGGAATAAGAAATCATTGATATATATTAAAAATAGTAGTGGTCTTAATATTGCTCCTTGGGGCACTCCTATGGTAATGTTTGTCCCTGGGGATTCTATTCCATTAATAACTACTTTTTGAATACGTTTAGAAATATAAAATTTTATAAGGCTAACTGATTGTCTGGAGACACCATAATGGTTATGTTTATTCATAAATATATTATTGTCGACGGGATCGAACGCTTTTAAGAGATCACAGAATATACCAATAGCATCCTGCTTGCACTCCCAAGCATCAAAAATGTATTTAAGGAGTGCTATGCCTGCATCAGTGGTATTGTTTCCGTTTGAAAAACCAAACTCATTAATATGAAATAATTTTTATTTATTGAAAAATGAGGTAGTAACTGATTGTAAATTATTTTTTTAAAGATTTTACTACGGGCTGGTAAAATGGAAATAGCTCTAAAATTTGTCGCTTTTAGCACCAGCTTTAAATAGAGAAATTATTTTACCCAATGTCATTAGATTGTGTAAGCTACCATTGTCAATATATTTATTAAAAATAAAACTTAAATGAGGCGCAATGAAATAAATTATTAGTTTTATTATAACTGTAGAAAGACCCCAGATATCACTTGTTTTCTTAGTATTAATAGATTTGAAAGTTTAATGCAGATGATCGTGTATGAACATTATCTACATAGGAGATTAAACCTTAAGTTATTAATACTCTAAATATAAAAGAAGGCCAAAGGAGGTACAACCTATTAATGTTATTAATTTACTGTAGTTAATTTGCTACCTGATGATAATTACTACTAGTATAATATATAAAGCTGGTGTTTCTGAATCCCCTGTTTACTAAACATATTGTTCACCAGTGACTCGTTTTGTTTGATACTCATGCTCAACACAGGGCGCCTGCCCTGCAATCAAAGGTTCCGATCTCTGCTGGCTACATCTGAGTAAACCAGGTAACCACTGTGACCATGGCGCCCGATTATATTTCTTTATTTACTTTTTGTTTATGACTAATCTTATTATTTTTTTACTTTAATTGATTTTGGTCACGGAGGAGTCTATACCGTCTGGCACACAAGTGGGAGACTGGGATACTTGTTTATGTCTACTCAACTCATCTTTCTTCATACTTAAAAACTCCTCTATAACATAACATACATAATATTTTATATTTGTTATTACAAAGGGACTTATTGTTGTTTGTGATCCACGTTATTATTAATGTATCTTTATATTCAAGGTGTCATCGAATGGGTCAAAAAAGGCCTGTGACCATTTACCGACTATTGAGTGCTGGAACCATCGAGGAAGGTATCTATCAAGTAGCGCAAGAGAAACTGAATTTGGAGAAACATGTCACAGGAGCTGATGGTGAGTTGTTCTTGATGCTTTGGATATAGTGCTCTGTCTTATTGACCACCAGTGTGCTGTGTTTGTATCATTTCTGATATTACGGATATGCTAGGGTGGCAGTGTCCACCTATCATCACATGACTAGGATTCTTTACCAGCTGTCTGTGTAAAAATGATGATCAATAAATATGGAACATTGATCACTATTGGTATTTATAATGTTCTATTACTATGAACAGAGGAACTCGGTTAGAGAGTAATAAGAAACTATTGTCCTCAATTGTCTATCCTGTATATTACTTTCAAATGAAATAGAATTTTCAATTTAAAGCTCAAGTGAAAAATTCAATTCAGCTTACCTTCATCTTAGTTTACATTAGTGCACCTAAAAATGAATAGTAGTAATTATAATGTTACATCACTTGCAGAAAACGAACCAACGGAGCAAAAGAATGTGGTGAGACTTCTCTCAGCGGCGCTGGGGCTCACTTCGCCGAACAAATGATTGTCGCCCTCCGACCGCGTCGTCGCCATTGATTGAGGTGATTGTCGAACATGACTGTGTGTGCACGCTGTGGCATAACAGTGCCCATGTGATAAGTGATCGTGATTTGGTGAGTCAATGTCTTGAATGTTGTTTGTGTAACCAACATGCAACTGTGTGTGTATTGTTGAACTGTTGTGTAATTTATTCTAGGGTTATATTTATGGAACCTTTGGTATGTTCATATTTTGTATTACATTTGTGATACTCAGTCACATTGCAGATGTTTCGTATGATTTGGATGTAAAATATTTAGTTGTTTGGACGAAAATCAATGTCCATTTTTTTGTACCCCTTTGGATGTGCTGCCAATGTACATAGTGTAATGTAACGTCACAGGTCCTTATATATCACCAAATGTTGGAATACATTTGTTTTTGAATGACATAGGTATCTGAAGTAGATGAAAGTAACTGAAATTGTTATACTATTAAAAAAGGAAAATTAAGAGGACAGTGCTGTGGTATCATCTTTTCTTCCCATGTGATTAGAGTACAAATCAATGTATTTTTAATAGTTACTGAACTTATATACTGAAGTGGTGATATAGTGACCCATGTGTAATTTGAAATATTAACGTGAAACATAAAATGTATGTTTTTACATATAAAATGCCCATGACAATATAAATTTATAAATTATAGAGATGCTAACATCCAATTTAATATGAATTTCATAAAAATTAACACTTAGTGTGTTTGTTGAATATTATTGTCTGAAATATATTTCTAAGAAGTATTTTCATAAAGTAATGACAACATTAAACTAATAGTTGTACAGCGTGGGGATCTAGATAAATTACAGTGTAAACTTTATATAACGACACTGAAGGGACTGTGCATTTTATGGCGTTATAGAGAGTTGTCGTTAAATGGAGAGAAGAAAAATCAGAATTAGAAAAAGAAAAAGTTTATTTCCGACTAGTGTTAGTAGTTATGGACGTAAAAAAGAATCTTATTTGAACGCTATTGCGTATAGTCTGTTATTTTTGTCTGACGTCTTTTGCTGCACCAATAATTTTGTTGTATTTTTTTTACTTATTTTATTCATATCTTGCTATATTGAGGCATCTTGGTGATAAAGGAAGTAATTTTCCAATAATTTAGCTGTTTCCAGAGCTTCTTAAATGCTCGGCGGAGGTTCAGGCTCATCCGTCGCATCTTCTTCGTCTCCTTATTCTTGATCCTCAGTTTTTCTCACTGAATCCAAAATTTCTTTGTCTGTAAGTAAAGCCGTTGTAAGAAGGCTGTCGTCTACTTCGATGTAGGTTTGAAGATTTACCGTATTTTCTGCAATGTTGGACTGTTGAATCCACTCAGTTAATGGAAGGTCGTCGATGCTATCAAACTCAGGTTCTATTTCCACCTCATCAATCGTAGAATTGGTACAAAGTCCAGCATGTCGAAAAGAGTGCTGTACAGTTGTGGGTGTCACTTCTTCCCAGGCTTTGGATAAAAAATTTACTGCATGCAGCATATTAACAGAAGTTTTACGTAAGTTTATTAAGTTTGAAAGTTTGTAAGCAACTAAGAATACATATGTACATATGATAACGTATAGATACAATGTAATCCAAGACTTTTACTTATTAGTCATGGTCTACAACAGTACACGTGCAAGCAATCCCAATTTGTAAACAAAAGAACGAATTTCTTAGAAAGTTCCTTATGCATGATGCTGACAGTCGAATTTATTGCGGGCTAGGATAATAAAGCGACAAAAGAACGTACACAGCTGCGCAGTTTTTACTAATTTTAGCAATTTAAAAGGTACTTTTTATTACACAATTGTTGTCGTTATTGAGAGTGGGTGTAATGCTATGTAGAGTGTATCATTGTATGAAAGACAAGCTAAACCAACCAAAGCCAATTGATTTCGACGATTTAGAGGGTTTGTCGGTTAATCGAGTGACGTTACATGGAGTTTACACTGTATATGAATGCAATAGTTCCTTTTTAATATTAATATACGAGAAGCAGTGAGTTTAGGTAATCAAAATCAGACTGGTAGCATTTTATCCTGTTTGACATATATAAATATAATGAAAGTTAATCTTGTATATTGCTTAAAAGTTGCAAATAATTGTAAAGTTAGTTCTCAGAGCTTATACAAAAGAATGAATCCAATTACGTAATAGTTTTATATGATTACAGATAATTATTATGCAATGTAAACAATGGTCATTTATATCATACTGCAGTGACTGTTGTAAAGATTGACCGATAGATAGTGAACTCGGCGCTTATTAATTATATTCTGTAACATAAATCTTACTAGTGTAAAAACTATGATTGTGTTTTCTTGTTGTTTTCAATGGGTTGATGACTATATACAGAACATTCAAAACGATCACTGCCAAGGACTACAAAAGATACCTTATACAAAATACACTTATACAAAAGTCTACATAAAGAACCATAATATTGACTGATGGTTTCAGTGGCTAACTTTCAATCTTACTAAATACTACAGCACACTGACAAGATTAGAATCACAATTTTGTCTTGCTAATTATTGTGTCTATAATAATGTTATGTACTGTATTATTATTGCCATAAAATTTCATCATACACCATACCTGTGCCCAGTAGTGGGCTGATGGAGAATGGTGATGGTATTTTAGGATTCCTGGTAGACAAGACTTGGTAAATTATGTGGAGAACTTCGGAATTGAAACATTTCATTGGTTGTAGTTAATCCATTATACAAAAAGAGTGGAATGCAGTGCCAAAAAATAAAATTGGGCTGCTTCATCACATTATTGAAAAGTGCAAGATATTTATTTGATCCTAACAATGACTTCCTTATTATTGCTGTTTGTTTGTCAATAGTTCTTAATTTGCATTTGCAATTGTAGTACATAATATTGTCAGTATTTTATAATTTCAGATTATAACCATTTATTTTATAGTTTTGCTTTATGTTAAATAAAGTATCAATAATATAACTACCATGTACCCTTCAAATTTGACAAATTGTTAGAATTACAAAAATATATTAATAATGCTTACTGTGATTTAAAAAATTGAAACTGGAAACATTCATTGGTATATTTTAATTTAAGCATTTCAATATGTACAGTATAAATAAATTTATTTCTTTGTGGCATAAGGCAACATTGTGCATCGGTACAGAATATACACAGCATTTTTATTTCACGAGAGAGATGTAGTATAGTCTGATGGGGTATGACAGTGTTGTAAATCTGGTTTTGTATTTGTTTAAGGATAAAGTTAAACGCATTTTAACTTATCTCTCGAGAGAGATAATCCGTGTTTGTTGATTCCACGTGTTGATGTCATGATTTTGGTATGATTGAACTTGTGTTTGAAACTAAAAAATTTCTTTGATATATGAGACTTAAGAAAATGGAGACTCGCCCGACTAACAAGTTGAATTCAAAGTATATGTTTAATGAAATGAAAACATTTAATGCAATACTCTGACAAATTATCAAATAAAAATGCAATTTTGTATGTGTGCTGCAATAGTTTAAGACACCGATCTCTTCAAGTTGTCTCTCCAACGGCGTGATCAATATAAAATCCAAAATAATTTAATAATTCAGGTATCTTTTAAATATACTTATGCACGGTTTTGCTTGCTTATATTGTTGTTTCTAACAGATAATTTAATATCAAGAAGAAACTACCGCAGAATCTCCTCACAGCATCTTTTATACCGATCGATTGAGGTATCCCTGATAAGGGAATCGCGCATTGTTGGTACACTTAATTAGGACTATTTGTAATTTTTGACATCGACAATCTGTAAGGTCTTACACTTGTGTCAGGTAGATATCGAAGGAGGAAGTGGCTAAATTAATCGATCCAGTGAGTAAAGAAGGATGTAATACAAATTACCTATATAGAGAACACATTGCTCCATTACAATTATTATACTACTTGACCAGTGGCCGTATCGGGGCGGCCTAGAATATTCCCCCAATACTATGCTGGCACAACGGTGTCGTAAGGGGTGACAGAAAGCCGCCTGCTTGGTGGCAGGGCTTCGCTTAAGGATTATATTATCAGTATTATTATTAAGTCATTAATATTATTATTGGTATTGTTATCTTTCCGTGAAGCCTGCCTGGCTAGCTACCACCCTCCTGCTTGCGTCTGCCGGCAAACGACTCGTCGTGTTCCGGCTAGGGGCGTGAGAGCCAGAATTTCTTAACTTCATTTCCTGGCCGACAACGCATCGGTGATACCTTTGGTCGTGCCGACGTCCATGAGCGACGGTGATCACTTACCATCACGTGGCTCGTCTGCTCGTTTGTCGGCTATTAATGTACAAAAAAAAGTGATCATCCCCGATCAATACCGATGAAACGTGGAGAAGCTGAGTTATATCTGTGGGACCTGGAGCGTGTTCGGACATCTGCTTTGGTTTAGGTCGATGGTGAGGTTATAATAATGGTTAATGTTTGTAACTTTTATATTAACAAGTGGAATTTTCTCATGCAACTTCCGAAACAAGCTATCACGAATTTTAGCGCTACATTTCACACATCCGACTTCGACATATGCGACGATTCCCCGTATCGAATACTCTGATGGGCTATAGCCGTAGGAGTGCCAATCGTGCACAATCTATTTCTGTACCGTGAAGTATTAACAATAATTCGAAAAGTTGTTGGTTATCTCATTTGTATTTTAATAAAAGTGTACCACCAAATATTTAGTGATAATTTCTTAGTATGTTTTATATATAGATTATTTATTTAGTTCATTAGATTAGGATAGGCACATTCCGAAGATTTATTTACACGCTCGACTACATTTATTTGTGTTTTATTAATAACATTGTACTTATGGGCAGTGTTTGCATATGAAGCCCTAGCTTAATTATATTTATGAAAGTATTATCCTAAAAGCTTCGCCTTCGACATAAATAACACTTGTCAAATGTTTGTTATTAAACAATGTTTGGGAAACACTGGAGCACAGGATTTTATTAGTATAACTTACTACAATTGTTAGTTGAAAATCCGAGCATTTTTTGTTCCCTAAGTTAAATGTGAATAGACAGACGTTTACTTGCGTAATTATGGCTAATTTATTTTAAATTATTTCTAATATTGTGATTTAAATCAAGAGATCTTGTCTAGTTGTATAATTAATATTTGTAAAAAGTCCCATGTACTTCATTTTTTCCATTACTCTGAGATTTGGAACAAAACTCATAATAGTGATAATTATTATTGTTAGCATTATAAACCGCATAAGTTTACTTTTCATATATTTTTTTGTTTTAAATTTTCTACCCAATAAAATCAAGGAAGCTCAATTCAATGTTTGGGAAAATCACAAATGTGAAATTGTTTCACACAGCTTCTATGTTTAGGCTTTTCAAAATATCAGAATCAGAATCGATATTAATTGACTCAGAAGATTTAATTAGTTCAGTATGGTACATACCGCCACCATCCATCCACCGCAGTGGTAATCCGTGCAAACTTGTCAAATATAGGTAACTAATGTAATTGCATGTAAATAAAAATAAATTAATTATATTTATCTAGCTATAAGGTTTATAAAATGATGAAACATCGACATTACCTGAAAATGTGAAAACCGCAGGTCACGGTACATTTTAATTTTGATATAAGATATATATTAATTATCCAACGAGCATCATTTGACTGTGTGTGTTGAAATATTATATTTAGTGTTGACACTAAGAACTTGTGAACAACATTGCAACTGTACTTGTACTTGACGCGCTGTTGTCTGTAGCCAAGTGAATTGATACTTTCTCTGAAAGGAATTAAGATTGTTTTCTAACCTACAAGATAATTGGAATGAACGTTTCTACTTATATTTGATGTAATTAATGTATAATTAGCATTTTTTGTACTGCGGCTATAACCTTTGAATATTTTAGATATAATTTCATTTTGCTGAATACAGTACTGGTTTGGCCAAATTTTGTAGTTTTAATTACTGGAAATATGTCGACGATCCGTTGGGAGAAGTCGGGGAGGTCACTTGCAACCGAATTACCTGTCATGTCCCTCATACAAATATGATGAACCATTTTCGAGTAATTTATGTTTTTTTTTTTTCAAGAATGTGAGATATTCCACTTTGAATCTTGACGCACGCTCGATTCAAATTTACAAGTGCGTATTAAAATTAACTATCGCAAAGAAACCTGTACACCTAAGAAATCTATAATGTTTTTAGATATATGGTGTCTATCAATCTGCACTCAGCCAGCGCGATGATCTGCAGTCTTGTGTCAGAGGAGAGCTGAGTCTAGCCGTGGAACAGTTGTAGACAGTAGTATCACAAAAGACCTATCAAATGTTTTTGTTGTTTGACAACACGAATACAAGATGACTATATATATTCTTAATGGAAGATAAAAGCGTAGATATTTTTTGGGAGAAAAAACCATCTAGCGAGAAGGGAAATTTTATTTTTAACCGTCGTCGCATGGTTACGGGTGAGCTCTGGTTCTTTTCTGTCGAGTGCGTCGTTATGTGTATTTCTAGTTTATGGGCCGAGGGAGGTGTAGACAGGATGAAAGTTAAGGAAAAATAAGATTTATATAGCAGCCCGTGCGTTATTGATAACTGGAAGTTGTTAACATTTATTCTCTCTTGGGACGTAAGAGTAACGCATGTTTTATTATTAATATTGCTACTAGAATCTACGAACTTCATACGTGTGACGATGCAATGAAACTTGAGTAAGTCCCCTACAAATGCTAGGCGATTCGAAATATAAAACGTCTCACTTTGAGAATTCGTATCGAGTCTTAACCAATCTGCTCGAAGGACCAAATGTTTTAGATCCCAGGGAAAGCATATTGTTCGCCATTGGTGTAGTTCCGTAACACCAAAGCTAATGTTAGCTTGTAACATAAAAAAATGGATAAGTCCAATGTTGCCAAGGAATGTATTCTTAATTCTAATTTGATATACGGATTAGCGATTTTTTGCCGAAATTGTTTAAATATGTGGTTATAATTAAAAAAAACAAATATGTTTTCTAAAACTGTTTGTTTTATTTACATCATTATACATGATTGTACATTAATCGATAAAACACAACACATACCACCATACATTTTTTTCGCAACATAAATAAAACTTACAAAAAAACTCATTCAGGCGACCCGAACGCAGAGACGAAAAAATGGGTTAGTTTCGACATCAATTCCAAGAACACTGAGACAAGTGGCTTAGGTTATTAGCTTAGCTTATATTTTAGTGTGGACCATATACTTATCACGTGCAGAGTTTCAGTCGTTACGAGGGTTTAGTTTATTAGAAATCGAACACTTAACCAAGCACTAAAAATAAGCGCAAAAAAGGTCCTCTGAAACTTTGTAACACAGGGTAAATTCTGATGCATTTAGTCTAAATACAAATTAACATTCTATTACTTCGTTAAATTTATGAATTGATAGGCATGCAGCCATAGAAAAATATTTCAAACAACAACCAAAATTATCAATTTCATAACAAAACAGATCTATAAATAGACCACAGGTAAAGAGGTGTGGATACAATTACAATCAACTTCACATGCGAACTTGAAATATGAACTTGTAATGAGAACAAATTAAGAATGACATAGTGAAATAAAATAAATCTTATTTCAATTAATAATGTAAATTAAAATAAATTGAGAATAAATTAACAACGACAAAAATAAACTTCCAGAGCCCGTCCGTCCTACAGCTCCACCACGTCGGCAGCTCCACCACGTCGTGGTAATCAAGTCTGATATTCAAAACGATGTTGTCATTCAAAACTATTTTGATTACAATACATTTGGTAGTGGTACAGTTGGTAGTGACGATGCCCGCCCTGCGATGGGCCTCGGGTTCGATTCCCGTCCGGGGCATACATTTATGTCACAGACAAAGGAAAATCGGTAAAAAAGCCTTAGTAGCAAAGCTATAATAAACGAACGTTAAGCCAGTTGTTCGAAACATGCTGATTTTTTTATGATCGTTTTCTTTTAAATGGCATGCAATAATCATAACAAACAAAAGAAGCGCACATGTTTCGAAATATGTTGGAATTTTTAGAGGTCGGTATGAATAGCTTCAGAGAAACTACCCCTTACGCTTAGAAATATTATTTGCATTGTTTCAAATTAATCTATAACTTTTTTATTTATGGACAGATTGTAATGACCAAACCAAAAATAAATCTATTAAACCGTTCTTTGCGATTAGCTCGCTGAAATGTGTTAATTAAGCAAATAAGGTTACTCGTCAACACTGCGCGGCCCTGGGCGCTCCTGGCGGGCCATAGCGCTCCATGCGATCGATCGGTCACTCCCATTAGAATCACCATGAAGCTGAAGTTCCCCACCGGTGACGGTGTCGGTCCACTTGAACCACCTCGTCCGCCTCGCACACGCACTGCCCGACCGCGTCGACCACTATGTGTGCGAGGGTGTCTTATCTGACTAAAAAAATGGAAATAAAACAAGCAAGGTTTCACAAAAGTAGTAAGAATTACGCAAGTAAATAGAAACGATATGGGGAAGGTATCCAGATTCTTATGCAAGCATTTCACCGCTGCTTGCCTTTATTACACTTGACCCGAATTACCGATACGTTGATATATCATCGATTTTAGTATTACTATACATATAAAATTACATTAGAAGGGAAGAAAAAAGATTCAACGCTTCCAAATTGTATCAGATCTATTGTTCATTTTTTTATCGAAGCAATTTTGTAACCTGATATTTTTTATAAATTTTTTATTTGCTTATTTATTGGCATATAAAGAGTATATCGACCATAATTGATACCTGTAAGTAGATACATAATTGGTACGTAAGAAATAAATGATGTTACGATGAACTGTGCTTGACATGGGAAATTGCATAACTTGGTAGAGCCATTGTCTTCTAAATAATAATATCGTAAGGTAGAGCTTGAGAAGTGCCATCTTATTTTCGAGATAACGGCTAATTTGCATAAATTTAAAATAAGTAGCTTATATCGTTTTATCACCATCACAAACACAAAACAGTTAACGCCGGCCGAACGGTCGCCAATCGAAACTCCGGCGGCGGAGGCACGGACCGTGCAATCGCAAACATTGATTCATTGCTTCAATGACTGGGGCCGTATTCCAGCAAGCGGCACGCGCGACTCAACCGACTTCTTTTCACCGGCGCTTACGATGAAACACGGCTCAGTGGCCGATGTATCGTTGGATAGAAAACTCATCCACCGAATGGTGCGCGCGCGCCTCAGTCGGCACACCGCCCGGGCGGGCGCCACACACGACCGGAATCTGCGCAAGCGACGGCGCCGCGAACAAAAATAATTTCAGTGAAATAAAACGCGAATCCGCCAACGACCGCTGCAACACGCGAGCGCACGATTCTGGTAAGTTGCACCACTTATTGAACCCATTATAAAAACGTTGCGAGCGCATTCCACGTTTAGATCTATAATTAGTATTGTATTTTCGGGCGTTGCAACGGGGGTGAGGTTATGCGTTTTACGCGTTTCCCGACTAGTTTTCACGCGTCCGCGGCCCGCGCTGACCTATAAATTCCGGTCTGTAGGTGACGTAGTTTCGGCGTCTGCGAATTTTACCCGCTCTAATGTGGGAGAAATGAAAGTGCAGTTGCATTTGTTCAGCCGCGCCCGCGGCGTAATGCGGATTTCTACCGGCTAATTGGTAATAGCAGATATGGAATAGAGTGTCTTTTAGAGTCGTCCATTTACGATAAAATAAATACGTTGGCCTGAATACCGGCGCAGTGGGACATCGATAGTTGGTTTAGCGGCTGGTGTTGGAGCTACGATAGAATTTTTATTTGAATCTCGTACGCTACTTGTATTAATTCATGAGTTCATTTGGATTTAATTGAGCGACTCTATATAAATATTTGTATCTTTAAATCACTCATACAAGATACAAGAATCTTTTTATTATTCACTTCGGTTAACAACTCCTTACAATTTCTGCCAAAAATGTTGATGCAAACATCTGGGATCAGAGTTATTCATAACAAATGAAGCAGTCCACCTCAGTCCTCAATGTTGCAGCAGCAACATATATGTTAATATAGGTAATAGGTCATTTCGAATAGTACCGTATCCTGTTTAATTTGTCTGCATGGACTGTAGTGTATGAAAGTAAGTTAATGAAGTAAATTAAATTATTGATACACTAGATAATTACGTACGTAATATGTTACATACTTAATTATTTAGTAATTGTAGGATGTATCCGTTTTACGTGACCTAAGGTGACTTCTCTATTACTCTTATATTTAATGTAAATTTCTTATACATATTCTAAAAGAAATTATCTCGTGCAATGAAAATAAGAAAAACCGCAATGAAAATCTACTTTAAGACATAATCAGAACGGCAAAAAAAATAACAACAATATTTTATGTAATTCCTAGATAACAAACAGTTAGGCCATTTACGTAATGGGAATGTTAAGTCGCTAGTTTAGCTTATCCAATAATAAACCACAATAAAATGTAACCATCATTTTTGAAATGGCAGACAGTTGCTTTGACTAAATGCTTTGCCTGATACTTCCGTCTATAAAACTGTGGGTGAAAATATAAGACAGTTACTCCATATTATATGTAAAGTAAATAATACCGCTATTTAATAACGTGAATCATAGACCAATGTACAAGAGGTGGTGCTCTACGATTAGTGACACAATTGGTTATCCATCTAATTAAATGTAAAAAATGTTAGCAAAGTGTAAAATCAAAATATAAAATCAAATTAATAAATAGTATAAAATGTGCTAATGAAAATTATTTTGATGTACTAGCGGAGCAAGGTTTAGCTGAACCCACTCTAATTTCCGTCAACGATGCAACGGACGCATCGCGCCACTGCGTCGTGTCGTCGCAATCACCGCGCTAATGGCGTGCAGCAAATCTTTTAAGATAACGCACATGCCTCCCTTGTGAAAATGATTGCTAATTACCTTGTTTTGGTGGAGTTCGTTATTCAATTTTCATTAAATGTAAATGTGCTGTAAATTTTATTAATTCTCCTTTTGTTCGCTAACATTTCTAGTAAAACTTAAACACGTATGTAACAAACGATATTGTACGCGTTAATATAATATAACGTAGAAATTAACTCTGTTCTATATTCTATATTCTGTATTTTTTTTTACAGATAACATAGTTTAAATCTGTTTGCCTATGACTTTATGGTAATATCAGGAAGAATCTAATTGCCAACAAATGCAATAAAATTATAATAAAATTTCATATATATACCTAGATTACATATCTATTTAAAACTCAATTCAATACCGGGTTAATGAAAGTCAGACGATTCAACATCAGGTCCAGGTTAAACAATGAGACCAGGCGTGTACACTACACAGACAGACGATTAAAAGCGAGGTCGTTACCCCTGGAGTGAGCCCGCCGGACGAGCCTCACGTAATTGGGAAGTATCTCTGAACGTAGATAGCTTATTTGTTTTCCCTAGCCGAAAAAACCTACATTACATAATTTTAACGTTCCGATAACAATATATAATCTGTGTACATAAAATTTCGTTCGTATTTTAACATACTCGTTTAATTTAATTCTGCCAGTTTGAATCGGAAATACGAAACTTACGAAACGAATAATACGAAACCACTGTTATAAAACTTTTGTATTGGTTTATTTTGAACACACAATAAAATTACACGAAACAGAATATGTATGTATGAAAAGTTTGCCCAAAGGCAGTACATATCCCTAATCAGAAATTACTTCCGGTAGGCCCAAAAAGTATAAAAGTGATATACTGAGGAAAAGTAAGTGCATGTCTAAATAATGATATCTATCAAACACAGGAACACAATTCGTCACACTCTCCTTATAATGTTAATATAGATATATATCTATACAGGGTGATTGGAAACAGGTGAAAATATCTGGAGGAGCGAAAGTCTAGCGCATATCCTATCAATCCATGTTATAATACCCTATCCAAAAATCAATAGTTCTAGAGTTATGAATTTTTTTTATATTTTCAATAAAATCCTGATTTTCTAGAAAAAAAAATCGATGATTTTTGTTTTTACTTATTTCTACACGATTTTTATGACATAGTTATTGTTTGATCATTGTTTTATTAAATTTAATTAATAGTTATTACTTAGAGTCTAAAACTTTTAAATCAGAAAGTCGTGATAGTAAAAAAAGGTGTCATACTTTCATTTTTATTTATAAAACTTTCGTATAAAGCACATAAATAAGTAACTGACTTCAATACCTAATAATATCCGACAAGGTATAAGAAAGTACATTAAGTTCCTAAAATTTAGAAAAAAATACTTGGTAATCAAATCAAAGTACCTGGAAACACCAAACTGTAAGGACTCATAAAAGTAAACACTGCGCCGGCTCTTAATTTGACCCTTTTGTTTTTGATGTAACACGTGCGAGCTTATTGCTGTCGTTTTAGATATTGAGTTCATTGTAAAAAATGGGCAATGTCTTTTTAGTTAAACTTTTTAGTCAAAACGACAGTTAAAATTTTACTACTATCGTGTGCGGACGTACATTATAGTTATTTCATTGATATTTTAAACCGTACACACCAATTTAAAAAATCGACAAACATTAAAAACGAATTAATGACAAGTGTAGAAAATACAAAATCGTGTTCAAATGTCAGTTGAGCAAGCAATTGAGTGATGTTGCCATTCAACATGATGCCAGTAGTGTCGAGCTGCATCTGCCAAGTCTGAACGTGATTATTTAGTTGTAAGTATTACCTGACATGAATTAGATTTATCCTACCGAAAAAAATGGTCTGGATTTCCCGAAATTTTCCGATTTATGTCATTCGCCGTGCTCTCCCTGCGCTGACCCTCAATTCCCCGCAAATCGGGGATTTTCCCCGCGATTGGCAGCACTGATCCTAAAATGAAACGTTTAATTATTTTCGTTAGTAATATTCTATCTCTACCATAAACAGTCATGTAATATTAAACCAGTTTTTGTATTTCAACTGAAAACATTGTGAAACGGTATCAATTTAGTCTTTTTTCTGGCTTGACCAGCGAAAACCGTGAGTCATGTTCTACGCCAATGAATTTCGCTGTTATAATGAAAACTGACTCAAAAGAAGAATATCTCATGCAATATTAATACATTTAAAAAATTATGGATTAATAAGACGGTTCTGACGAGTGAAGCTTCAATGATTTCATGTGTGACTTCGTTGCTTTAAATATGGGGTATAAGAATCATTTTGTTTTTTTTTTTATTTTTCATGTTATTTAAATTTGATAATACAATAATTGTTATCGTTATTTAAAAAATAAAAAACGTATTCGTACGAGTTAATAACGTAAATGTTTTCACGTCTCGGAAGCAACAAGCAACGTTGACATTTTAGACCATCTGCCAAATTGTTTCTTGAAAAGCTAGCTCATTTCAATTCATAAGTCTAATACGAGCATGGTACGTGGTAGATCTTGGCTCAGAGCCAATTTACAATAGGCCAGAAAGAATCGTTTGCTCTTCCCTAATCCACCGCCCAACTCTCCATCCGAAACAAGATGTCACGTCATCGATTATCTTAGATACTAGTCGAGTAATGTTTTTCGATGAGACGAAACAAAGGCTCGGCTCGTGCCCAGTGACCTAGAACCGAACCAGACTTTGTACACAATGCTGGATACTGTCAACAGAATCTTATCTTTGTGATACGGTAATAAGAATCATTATGATTTTTTTAAGTATGACTGTGTTGCATAAGTGTGCGTCTGACGGCTGAACACACCGAGCACTCGGTAAACACTGCGAAGCTGATGTCATTCGACTCCGCCCACAGTCATTATGTTCTAAGTTTTGAAATTTAATGGACGATTTGCTTCGGTTTATTGAAAGCGATGAAACGAGGTTGTAGTGCTATCTAAGGATAGGGACAGTTGCACTCTTGGATCTAACAGATTATTTAACAACGGCAAATAAGATGATTCTGTTAGTCCCCAACGCAGAATTCACCAGGTTTTCTGGTAGTAGAAAATTGGTTTCCATGCATTAACAGTTCATTGCTGGGCACGATCATTTTCCCGTAATCGTAATATTCCAGTGCGCATTGAAAAATAATCTTCACCTCAGTATATTTATTTGTAGTATCTTTAAATTCTTCAAAAGGTTAGAAAGGTAAAAATATCTGTCAACGACCTCTCAGATGATCTTCTATTGGTCCGTTTGCCGTCGGCAAAAGTTTTTGCGAGTCCGGAACGACATAATAGCTCCTCTACGTACAGAATTTTTTGTGGCCTGAAAAAAGCTCGAGGTGGCCGTCTTATTATCGCACAATGCTAGTCGTATTACATTAACGAACGGCTGAATTAATACATAATTATACTTAACACGAGCATTATTAGTAGTTTGATAGCCTTATTAATACTTAATTTAGGGGACCAAAGCTATCTTTGCATCTAAGAGACGAACTTTGATCTCGGTATACGTACAACCTACAACCTAACCAACCGACAGGAGAAAATACCGCTAGGTTCCTTATTTTGGTAAAGCTCTATGCTTGTATCTGTTCAGTCAAGTCAATCGCAACGTTACGTGCATGAGTAGTGAAGTTTTTTACCTAGGTGACTAATTATCATCCTCCTTCTAAAGTCAAACATGAAATATTTTAATATATCATCATCGTGACAATATACAATCTGATGGCTCTCATAGACGAATATGCGTTAGCCAGTATTAACATAATAACCGTGATATAGACAACAACAGTTTTCTCAACATTACTTCAGGTTGAGATGCGTCATAATCGATTTTGTTGACTATTTACCAAGTTGCAGGAACTGTAGAAATATTTGGTTATCAGTTGAAACTTCTCTTAAACGTTATACACGGTGTAGGAACCACTCTGTATATACTAAAATAGCATTCAATAAAAACATACTGCGCATCTTTAAAACTAGTGAGCCGAGTTGATGTAATGTTTATAGGTAATTTCCGACGGGAATCATTAGTATTCATTCTGTAAAGGTTGATAATATTTATACAATGTGACTTGGCTCAAAAAATACTGTTGATATTTGTCGAATTTCTCTAGTTTCGACTTATTCAGTATTATTTATAGCAGCTTGTTCAAATATTCTTTAAAAAGGGTTCATTATCACTTCATAGGTTCGACCTGGGCTCGAGTATTTTCCAATTCAGAAAATGAGGATTATATTTACCAAAAATATCTATGTTAAGTATGTGGACATTATAGCATGTCTATCTCTAATGGCTTAGGCTCTGCGTTGTCTGCCAGTCAGCAGTTAGTTATTACGTCTAGAAAGGATTTATCTAATCGTTTCTTTCATTGAAAATTATTGTCAAACTGAACGTCATTTTGCTATTGAGATTGCCACAAAATAATACCATACAAATCGATTTTTCTAGTGGATTCTCGAACAATTTTATTTAACCTTGTGCTGACAATTACGAACACAACGAAGAAATCAACCAAATGGTCTTGCGGTTATTAAGTGATGATCTTTCATAAGTGCGGCAATTTATTTTTATTTATACAGACAGAAGATAGATGAGTGGCAAACTAGCCCTCAGTCCACATAGTGTTAAATGACCACTGCAACCCATTGACATAATATTTACTACTGATTTCTACTTTTTTTTATTATTTATTTAATTTGGACAAAATAAAAATTACGGGCAAAAAAATGCGTATGAAAAGTTTGTGTAAGGCCACTACTTATTCGTCGTCAGAAATTTGTGCCCACAGGCAAACTTATTGCATACATAAATAATAATCTATATTAAACACAAATATGATATATACTAATACTAGTAGGTCCGGCAGACGTTTTTCTGCAATATATTCCAAGAACCGGATCGCAGCGCCACCCACCAATTCAAATTATGATTCTAAACCATCCAGAAACACACTTAATCACACACAAAATTTCATTAAAAATAAGTGAATTCCATTGTAAAACAATTAGGGTCAGTACACCGAACCGTGAGAAAATGATCACGCAGATTAAGAGAGATGGAAATGGTTAGAACTCGCACCGCTAAAACAACTTGATGGGAACGATCATGAGAAGTAACTAACCTCAGAAACATTTGCATTACCCGTACTTAGTATTATACTACAGGAAAATAAATATAATTATAAAAATAAGAAGATTTAATTAAATATAACGATATTAAATTAACAATAATATGCAAAAATTGTAAATTCTTCAATCTGTCAAACTGTCTATTCACTAGTAAGTTACTATTACTGCCATGTATATACATATATGAAATGTGTAATTTTGTCCGTCATACTACATATATTTTTAAGAAAGAGTCAGAGATACCATCAAAATACATGAGTAGAAAACCAAATAATCTCATTTTACCATATGCTAAAACTACATTATATTCATAGAAAAAATTGTTACTCCATGGCCGTTAAAATATATAACAAATTGCCAGCAGAAATAAAAAACAAGTCGAATACTAGTGCTTTCAAAAAAGCTTTGCGTTCATGGTTAATTCGAAAATGTTTTTATGCCGTAAACGAAATATTCTTATAAATACAAATCTTACAAATGCATTCTGACTATAACAAAAGTAAAAACTCTATTATTAAATATTTAATTGGGATTTCATAATATTAATTTAAATTAGTACATCTTATTACTAAACGTTTACACACTCAACTGATTCTATGTATTTATTATTTTGATTAATTACTCAAATTTAAATTATTTTTAAACCAAATAATAATGTAAAAATTTTGCACGTCATAAATAATGAGATGAGCTAAGGCGACGACGTGCAGCCTTCTATCCCTTAATTGATTTAATTTTGCGATTCAGATTGACCGGGGGAAATACCTTCGACAGGGAACCTCAAAATTAAGCATTTTAATTCAGATATACTTGATATTTTTTCGTATGTTGTCTGGCAATAGGATGTCATTTTTAACCTCTAGTGGGAAACTCGGAGATGTAGTATTCTACTATTCGGATAACAATTGTATTTAAGGGTAGGCACAAATGTGTCATTCCTCTTGACGTATGAAATAGAACTCATCGCTACGTCGCACCCTTAGAATGAAAGGGACTTAACTCAAAAATTGCAATTTATGGGAAATGACGAAGAAAGTTTTCAGAAATGTATGGTCTTGAGTAAATTTAAGAACACTGATGTATGAGGTTTTCCCTTTTTCCCTTTCTCACTCATAATTCGGGCTCTTTTTCACCATGGGGTTTTAGAGTAGGCTTTTTTAAGTAAATTTATAGTAAAATCTGCAATTTCAGGAATTTTGAGTTAAGTCACTTTCATTCTAAAGGTGCGACATATCACAGATCTCAAGATGTTGAGACAACGAAATGCAATGTTTTTTAAATCAACTTGTTTCGCGACCATATCAGCCTGTGTTATTTTAATCGGCTTTGTTCGAGTCCCTTGCATCCAATCCCACGCATTTATCTCACCTTCAAATGGTATAGAAGTCAATGTGGTCGTTTCTGAGATTAGCGCTAACAAACGCAGTAATGAATATTAAGAATAAAAGACACGTCGAAAAGAAACCGCTATTTATTATATCACAGCATACCTTTTGAGTTATATAGGACACCATCGCCGTGACGATGTCGTGGTCTCGGAGGACGCGCTCCGCGTGCGCCGTCGCGTCTCTTGCGGTGATTTCACTACAAACTTAAGGATGTGATCCGGTTGGTGATCCGGTTATAACTGCAGTTCTGCTTGACTGTAGTCTTTTTGAATAGAAATAAAGTTAAGGTCATCTGTCAATAATTAATTTATTAAGAAAAAAACTCGCATATTTTTTCTTACTCTGGTTCATGAGAACCGGAAATTAATTTCTAGGCAGATAGTATCACTATCATCTAAGTTACAGAGACGTATTTTAACATAATAAATTAAAAGGTTTTTTATTGACTTTGTCTAGAATCAACAGTAAGACCTTTGTAAATAAAAGAAATAAATTAAATTTATTTAGATATTCGTCATACTTAAATCAGTCAATGTGTTGGCCTCTAAATCTTTCAGCCACATATGGCTGCGGTTAGTGAAAGAGCAGCAGGGGTCTGGTGGTCACCGCCTACGTTCACAGAACGTTAGTAGGATATTTAAAAAAACAATTATGGTAACCGGTTATTAAATAAATATAGTTGGTTAACGCAATATTTGAACTGCCTAAATCTCATCCACTGGGTCGCCAAATGTCAACTTTTCTCTTAATTGCAAGCAAAGTACAAAATTTTATAGAAACTGTTAAAGTAAACATCACCTTCTTCTTTCTAATATCTGGTTAATATTCAAATTGCTTTGACATGATTAAATCACATGAATTATAATACCTAGTAACTTGTAGGTGTGCAGGTAGTACATGCAAATATATCAAAATGGTAGTTAAAATTTCAGCACAACATACGGGATATCTTCATGTTATTAAAATTATTATCTTACGTGATAAAATGTTTAAAATGATTATTATGTAGCTTATGCTAACGGATCATTGTGCGAAATATTGGGCTGCTAACCCAAAAAAATTAATCTTGCCATATACTTTAATACCGTATTTCAACACTAACGTGGTTTAAAAATAATTTCATAATTTTCATGCATATTACCTATAAGAAATTCCCGTGCTAAATTCTATACTTCTAGATCCACAGATGATTTGTCTATGAGTTATCTGTCTCCGTTGGGGAAGAAAGGTCCTCGAATGGCGCCCAAGTCTTGGAAAAAGGAGCATAGGACGCCCCCCGACCAGGTCGACTAGCGGCCTGAAAAAGACAACGGGCATCCGCTGGATTCAGAGGGCTCAGGACCGGTCAAAGTGGCGTAAGTTAGGAGAGGCCTATGTCCAGCTGTGGACCTCCAAAGGCTGATGGATGGACGATATCTGTCTCAGTGTCCAGATAATTCTGTAGACTATTCGTGGGGTTTGAAAAGTGACCGGTAATAGTAGAATAACATAGGGTTTCATGGAAGGCTCAAACTATCTTAGCTATTACTAAACCGAGTCTGACGGCTTCGGATGACGTAAGTGCTTTGGACCCTCCCATCTTTGCATATGGATCTTTTAGTGCGATCGTGCAGATAGTGCGTTGTCGTGGGTAACGTTTTAGGATGCGTATTTTTAAACATTTTTGTAGATTTTTTCACAGAACACTTTTTATTCAGTTTCGCGAACGTTGATCCGATTCTAAAAGTAAAACAAAAGTTTATGTTTTAGATTAGACTATGGGTGATTTTAACTGAAGTTCTGATCGCTAGAACAATCTATCAACGTAATTTTAATGGTAACACCACTCTAAATGTAATTTCTGCCTGGATTAAAAACTATCACACAATTTACGTACTGCTGCCAAAGTGTACACACCAGTACCCTGTTACCCTGTACACTTATGTTATAGCACTCATATTTGTAAAGGCTTTCCATACGTAAATTCGTTATATACCTATATGCTGCTTGCTATAAACTATGTGAATACAAAACTATGTCTTTAGGGTTCAGGATACATCGGATTATAGGAGCTGATCTCTGCACCTACAGGTTTGTTTCTGTCTAACGTCTGTGCAACATGTGAAGTAAACAAATATTTTTTCTTGTGCCTAATGGTTACAAAACGTAAACCTGAATAAAAAAAACTAAGTTACTTTTTTAAGAATAGTAGGTACCTGCCGTCTATTCGTGAAACATGATTATATTATTATTATTATATTTTTTATAATTATAAAAACATTAATTGACGACCCCAAAGCCCAGTTGGTAGTGACCCTGCCTGCCGAGCGTGGTGTCCTGGGTTCGATTCCCGGCCAATGCAGACTTTTATGTGACAGATAAATGTTTGTTCTCGGGTCATGGGTGTTTGTAATGTCATATTTGTGTTTGTCCATGCCACCCGTAACACAGAGAATTCTAGTGAGCGGGTGTGTGTAAACGTTTATCTATTTATTTATTATTAACCGGACTCGAAACGCGTTATTCGTTTTATCAAGGCGTTTTGTAAATGCTTCATGTTTACCACATATATCTCTCTCTACCTTCCTCGTGAAACACTCTTTTTATTAGTAAAACCTGCACAATAAGCGTGCAATCATTTTTGAGATTACCCGATTCAGATGAAAATTTTGTTTTATATTAGGCAGCGCTATTCAATAGATATTTATTCAATCTGTAGTCAGCTTCAATTTGAACTAACATCAGCGTGGTATCAAACTGTGAAGTATTCATTTAAAAATCCATTATTATCATGACAGTTATAAAAGAAACAGCCTCACTACTTATTACAATAACAATCAATAATGCCCAGCAGATAGTTGCAATTGAAAACGCCGTCTCTGTTACGTAGTACGAGTGTGAAGTAATGAGCGACTGACCTGTTCGACTGCTGACCGTGTCGTTTGTTCCAGTGAACCAATACGAGTAAAGTGAACGAGTCTCGAGTGCAGAGATAGACGACGGACGGCGCACAACGAGAGAGCGGTGAGTCACCACCCGCCACAGTAACCGCCGCTGAGTTATATAGTATGACTACACTGGGAAGGCTACACTGTATCATCTGACGGGTCTACTTGACCATTCGATTCTGTCAAATAAGATGTAACTTCGGTGGAATGGAATCAAATAGAACTGGATAATCGTACCATATTTATTTATTTCCTAGTACAATGTAGTATAAAAGGCGGACTTAATGCTAAAAGCATTCTCTATCAGTCAACCTTTGAGCTAAGCAGATATCAGCGATGGCGGCATTAATAAATAAATGTAAGATATAAAAGATCATAATATCATAATAAATAGTGTGGAATTACATATACAATAAACATATAGTTAAAAAATTGTTGAATATACATACGAGCATATTCTTTTTTAATGGCAACAGACCTTTGAAAGACAATTTTGGCGGCATTTAAAACCGGCTAAAACCTAGAGTGACTCAATAATATTTTATCGTTTATTACAACATTTTCATCGCTACCATGTTTCATATTAAAAAAAAACTAAATTGTTGAGAACTTATTTTAACAGTGTTTCAACTTGTGTTAGTTCTTAGATAGGGATTAAAATAGCCGAAAAAGGAAAACAGGCAATTACCAAAATGTGATACTACTGAACATTCCCTATTCATTGTAGTATGATATTTTGATGTGATATTGTACTTATCATACTCATGTGAGTATTTTTGTTGGTAATTAATTAAAAATAAGCGGGTTTTTAAATATTAAAACTGTAAAGGCCAAACGTTATTCACACTAGCAGTACTTACATGAGACACTTCACTCACACGCATGCTTATAATTTTTAATATCGCGCATTAGATTCACTCAGCCATACTACTTTTGCATTTGTATGATAAGTATACCTATGTAAAGTGATACGATTAAATCATAGGATCTAGGTGCTGACGATTCATAAACGTGCATAGAGGAAGCATCGAGAGAGCGATGTCGCGACGATAGTGGACTCACATCTCGTTCTGGAGTTTACCTTATTCATATCATCAATGTCTCATAGGCATAACAGTGGCGAACTGAATGTAAAGTGCTAATGGTTTTATAATGTGCTCATTAAAGTAATATAAGTAGGTAAGGTAAACTGAGCAATCTCAAGTCACTCTTTTTAGGTTTCCATAGCCATGTGGAAATAATCAATCTCTTAATATCTTATCCTATACTTTTTTTAATATCACACGCAATAGAAATTCGGTATCCATTGGCTTCTTAGATGTCATACTTGAAAAAAAAAAGATTTGAGGCTGTGATGAAAGCTTGGGTTTATAGTGAAATTACATTAAAAAATATTAATGTTTCACATTGGCATTCACAGTTAACAGGAGGGGTGGAGGAATGGATGAATGGTTCAGAGATACAAAATTAATCCTGTACTACAGTCATACATATGTAAGTGAAGGATAATTATGTGAAACAACTGGAAGAATCTAGCAACGCCATTAAAAAAATAAAATGGAGCTTGAAGCATTGACAGCTGAGACTTTAGTTTTAAAAGAATATGTTAAAGAAAACGTCAGCATTATAGAAAATTTGAAACAAGAGATAACGTTGTTATTAGATCAAAATTCGGAAGTGAAGGAAAATCTTCAAGAGAAAACAAAAGAATGTTCGCGTTTGGAGACGAACATAAAGACGCACGAAAAGACCACCGAAATACAAAGCAGGATGATTATGAGATTACAAAAGCAAAAAGAAGAAGACAATAAACATAAAGAAAAAGAAGTAGAAGAATTTAAACAAAAATGTGCAGTATTGCAGAAAGAGTGTGATATGCTGAACCACGATATGATGATGTGTAGAGAAGAATTGCAGGAGCTGAAGATCAGTAAACTATCGTTAGAGGCACATATCTCGGAGTTGCAAGAAGTGCACTAGTCTTGGCCGTTAATCGAAACGATGGTGGAGGGTTCCCGACGACGCCGTCAAAGCATTCACGACTCCAAACAAGATAAACAAATATAAACATTAAGATAAGCCCGATGCAGAAGATCACATAAAAATGGAGACGGTATTCGGAGCTCGCACAACGAACGACGACTTCTGTATGGACGTTGATGGCAGTGAATCAAACCGAAGCACGCCTATGAGTCGGAGTAAAGGACGCGACAGTTGGCAGTGCAAAAATGAACAGGAGGAGGACCGTGGATCGCGACCGAGCAGCGTGCAGGCGACGCGACGCCGCCGGCAGAGCGTCCACGACCTGCACCGCAGCGCGCTCGCGCCGAGCCTCTCGCCGCACGACCATCCACGGAAGCTTGGAGATCACCAGGATTTTGAAACTCCAGACGACCAACAAGGCGACAACGAATTAACACAATTGAAGAGTCAACTGGCGTCATGTCAGGAGGAGTTGGAAGAGCTGAGAGAGAAGTACAAAGAGCTGGATGATGAATGTGAGACTTGCGCGCAATACCTGTGGGAGAGAGACGAGCAGTGCTTGCAGCTCAAGAGGGAGAAGGTGGTTTTAGAGCAAGCTGTCACCGAATTGAAAGCGAAATTGGCTAATACTGATATGAACGGATCTGGGCGTCGGAGTAGCTTGTGTGACGCGGCAGTCAACACCGATAAAGACTGGACGAACGTGCACTCTGTGGTGGTGGATCGGATGTTGTACGATGCCGAAGTGGAGAAGAAGAAGAAGTTGACCAAAGTCGTTGATTAACTGCGCTTCAAGAAACAGGACCTCGAGAATACCATAGCCAAAATGCAGAAGGCTTTAGAAAAAAAATCTTCACAGAGTTACAGAGAACTGTAAGCAATGAAGTCGGAGCTAAATTCCTGCAAGGAGGAGTTGGAGGAGTTAAAGGAACGTTACTAAGAGCTGGACGAGGATTGCGAGACGTACGCTCAGTATCTGCGTGAACACGACGAGCAGTGACGCAAGCTCAAGGAAGGGAAGAACGCGCTCGAGGCAAAACTTAAGGAATACGAAGAGGACACAAGCTGTAAAACGCTCACAGTGAGGAAGAAGCGCCAGAGTTTGCACGACCAGAACAGACAATCTACGTTGACGGAGCTCGTCGGTGCTACCACAGAGACTAGCGATGATTTCCTGAGTTATCAAGTAGAGAAGGACAATCAACGAATACGAATGCCGGTTGACACGCAGATTAAGGAATTGAAACGATTGAGATTTATGGTGGACAAGATGTCGCAGCAGAAGGCGGCGCTCAAAAAACAACTGATGGCCATGTCTGCGTACGCGCCGTTGCTCGTCGCCACAGGTAGTGCCATAGTCCAGAACCAACAATTAACAGATGTGATGAAGGAAAACCAAAAACTGAAGAAGATGGACGCCAAGCTGATAAACATATGCAAAAAGCGCGGCAAGACGCTTGGCGAGTCAAACAGAGAGAACCAAGATTCCTCCAAGAATGTTTAAATATTGCAAGTCACAAAAATACTCGACAGAAGCTGGACTTTGTTGGTGAACGTTTTGGCAACGTTGCGTTGCTTTTTGTAGGAAAACTGAAATATTTGCAGTGTCGTTTACGCGTGTGAAGATTTATGTAACACATATTCGTCGAAAACGAGTTTGTTTATTGATTTAATAAAATTTGATTCACTTTAACCATTGACATTTAAATCACCCCAAAAATATGACTACGGAATATTGAAATCACCTTCGAGGTGAAATGATTCGACTTGTGTCGATTTCATTTCATTCAACTGTTTTTTTTTTTCAAATATTTGCTTAAACGTTATTTTAATCAAAAGTTTTAAATTATACGGTTCGTTTTTTATTATTTTATTGTAATTTTAATTGAAAATTTCATTTACAGAAACAGAGTTGTGTATCATTATTTTGTATCATATTATATAAACAATAAATCGCCACTTGGATATCTGGATATCTGTGTGGTCCCGAATTAAGAATGTGACTTCCTCGCTCTATCTCATGGGTGTCGTAAGAGGCGACTAAAGGGAAATAGCCTAGTGTATGTCACCAGCACTTTGGGCAACCCGCGCGGTTGCGGGTAAACCACCACAACAGCATTCCCAAGGAGGGTTGGTGTCAGGCAGGCGGCCGACCATAAAATCTAAGCCAAAACCCTAGCAGCATGAGTAGAGAAATTGATGATACGTGTGATAGGATTAGGGCGTACCCCACAGGCGACGCGCAGGGGCAGCACCCGGCTCCTGTGGGAAATGGAAAAGGGTTGTCGCACCTGAACCGGCGGGTGCGACGTAAGAAGCAAGCTCGAAGTGTGAGAGAAGTAAGAATGGGATGTACGAGATGGAATGTAGGTACGATGAATGGAAGAGGAAGAGAGCTAGCAGAGGTTTTAAAAAGGCGGTGGATAAACATAGCTTGTTTGCAAGAGACGAAGTGGAAGGGTACAAAAGCTAGAGAGATAGGAGAAGGATATAAGTTCTACTAATGTGGAAATGATGGCAAGAGAAATGGTGTGGGTGTAGTGTTAGATAGTCAGTTGAAGGAATGAGTGGTGGTTGTTAAAAAAATGAGTGATAGAATAATAGCGATTAAATTGATTGTGGACAGTATGATATTAAATGTAGTTAGCGTGTATGCACCACAGTCAGGTTGTGAAGAGAGTGTGAAGGAGAAATTTTGGGAGGACTTTGACTGTCTGATAATGAATGTGCAGGATTGTGAAGAAGTTTATGTGGGAGGTGTTTTTAACGGACATGTAGGAAGAGAGAAAGATGGATATGAGAGAGTGCATGGTGGGTGAGGATATGGAACCGAAACTTTGACAGCGAGACACTATTGCAAGCTGCATCTGCATTCGACCTGGTGATTACAAACACGTGGTTTCACAAAAGAGAGGAGCATCTTATTACTCACAAAAGTGGCCACCACGCGACACCGATAGACTACTTTCTGGTAAAACGAGGAGTCTATGCTGCATCAAATCTGCAAAGTGCTGCCAGGCGAAGCATTAGTTGCCCAACACAGGCTTGTTGTGATGCAGGTACAAATAAGTGTCTCATCTAAAAATTGCACGGAACGGCCCCCTCCCAAGATTAGATGGCGTATGTTAGATAATGAAGAATGTAGTAGCGCGTTTAGGAAACAAGTTGTGAATAAAATCATAGAAATGAAGGATATGGAAGGAAAATCTGTGAATGAATGTTGGAATGAAATGGCGAATTGTATAAGGAGAGTCGCAAAAGAAGTGTTTGGAGAATGAAAGGAAAAGGTTTGATAGATAGAGATACATGGTGGTGGAATGAACAAGTGCAGAAATGTCTAAAAGAAAAGAAAATAGCTTTTAAGGAATGGCAAGGCGTAGAAAATGTGAATGCTAGTTTGAAAGAAGCAAAAAGGAAATTTACAAGGAATGGAAGAGGAAAGCAAAGAAGGCGGTAGCAGTTGCCAGGGCGCAGGCACAAGAAAAGTTGTACGACTCACTGGACAGTCCAAGAGGCCATAAGAAACTCTACCGAATTACGAAAGAGAGAGAAAGACGATCGAGAGATATAACTCCATTAAATGTGTGAAAGACAGCTCAGGCAAGATTTTGTGCAAGAATGAGGAAATAAAAGAACGATGTAAGGTTTATTTTGAAAAACTTATGAATGAAGAGAATGACTGAAATGGTATGCTTCAAGAGGCACAAGTAAATAAGGGCTTGGCAAGAGAAATTAGCATGGATGAGGTAATGAATTACTATTAATAGTTGGAGGAATTAAAAATAGAAAGGCCATGGGCCCAGATGATATACCAGTTGAAGCGTGGAAGCTTTTAAGAGGTGAAGGATGTAAGTAGCTGATTTTATTCTTCAATAAGTTGTTGCATGAAGAAGTAATCCCACAAGATAAGTGCACTAGTTCGCTAGTGCCCATCTTCAAGAATAAAAGGGATGTACAGGATTGCAACAACTACAGAGGGATAAAGCTCATGTCAAATAGTATGAAAGTGTGGGAAAAGGTGATAGAGAAAAGATTGCGAGAAGAGAGTGAGATTACCCAAAATCAGTTTGGGTTTATGCCAGGTCGAGGGACAATGGACGCCACCACCACTACGCCAATTGTGGGAGAAGTACAGACGTGCTCATAAGAACCTGCACATGGTGTTCATTGATCTTGAGAAAGCGTATGATAGGGTGCCTCGGGAAGTATTGTGGTTGGCCATGAAGAAAAAAGGTGTGCCTGGGAAGTATGTGGAGTTAATTCGTGCAATGTACAGGCAAGCTTGTACATATGTCCGATCGTCTGCTGGCAACTCCAATCAGTTCAATGTGGCAGTAGGCTTGCACCAAGGGTCGGCTTTGAGTCCTTACCTCTTCCTGTTGATAACGGATGCTCTGACGTCGGACATACGGGAGGAGGCACCCTGGTGCATGCTATTTGCTGACAACAATGTTCTGGTTGGAGAAGATGGACCTGAAATCCAGAGCAGATTGGAGGATTGGCAACAGAAACTGGACAATGTTGGCCTGAAAATCAGCAGAACTAAGACAGAGTACATGTTCCGCGATTTTGGCGGTCTCTCCGGTCATGAAGCCATAGCGCTTGACGGTGCCCTTCTTCCACATTCCTCCGAATTTCGGTATTTCGGTTCACTTGTACAATGTGATGGCGAAATAGATTGGACAGTTACACACAGAATTAATGTAGGATGAATGAAATGGCGGCAGGTTACGGGGACAATTTGCGACCCCCGTATTCCCCTTAAACTTAAGGGGAAGTTCTATAAGACCATGGTCAGACCTGCTGTCTTGTACGGATTGGAATGTTGGGCCACGAAAGGGATGAATGAAAGACAACTGCATGCAGCTGAGATGAGATGGTTAAGAGGGATGTGTGGTACAACGCGAATGGATAGAGTAAGGAATGAGTATATAAGAGGAAGTCTGAAAGTGGCACCGGTAACCGAAAAGCTACGCGGAAACCGGCTATCATGGTATGGTCATGTTATGCGGAGGAATGAAGAGCATTTTATATTAAATATGAACGTAGATGGCAATGCGGGTTGGGGAAGGCCAAAGAAGCGATGGATGGATTGTGTGAAGGATGATATGTCTAGAATGGAAGTTACTAGTGAGATGACGTCTGATAGAGAAGTATGGAGGAAAAACACATGCTGCGCCGACCCCAAATAAAATTGGGATAAGGGCAGGAGGAGGATGATGACTACAGTCATACATAAAAATATATCGATTGATATTTCATAATAATTTTTTTCTTAAGCCAATTAAGTTTGTCAGAAAAAAGTAGAGTAGTTGAATGGTTTGAAAAGAGTTCATCTAAGGCATTTCGCATTCATTTTAGCTTTAAGACAATGAGCCATTTGTTTTTTTTTTTTTTTCAATTTGATAATCAACAGGACGCGCTGTCCCATATTTGGCCATGATATAAAATTTAACAACGTTCTTGGAAAAAGAAAATATGTAATGAAAAGTCCCGCTTAGCCCCAAGTAATTGCTACACTTGTTCATCTATTATAAAAGTTTCACACTTCACTTTGATCAACGTACATTGCTCGCCAATTATTTTGAGCAAATCATCGCAAACGAACGCACGCTATGCGAGAACTAGTAAAGAAACTGCACAGTTTAACTAGCAGTATTTGATAAATGATCATAAATTGTTATTTATTTATTTAAAGATACAATGTGTATACGGTAATTTCAATATAGGTGACAATATTGAGATCACAAACTACTGAAGCGCTAACTCTGAATGCATCAGCGACGCCCCTGGATTCTCCGATGTACCTGGATAGACGGTGACCTCTTACTACGTGGCTCACTGGTCTGCTCACCTATTACTATGAACAAATTAGAATCCTGGCGTTAACTTTATAAAATATTACCTTAATATGGACTTGCAACGTCTCTATCTGTCTAAGCTTTTGCAAAGATCTGCAATCGATCCATTATTATTTTCCATCCTGCATGTTTTAAGAAGTTTCATTTCATGAGCAGAAAGTGCAGTACTTAAGTAAGTAAGTACTCCAATAATCCTGAGCACGACTCCGTTATTGGCTTTCACTTTTGACACACCCGTACTGTTACAGAGAGATCTTACTGAGTTCTTTAGATTTTATGTTTATTAGCTGGCACGCAAGCATTAATGACAGATGAAATGTTTGACATAGAAGTTTAAGAACGATTTTAGGCTTGACTTTATGAAATAGTGGACTCTCGTTATTATAACTTGCAACTAAAAAATTAGCAGGTGTGGCAACTATGAAATAGTTTTCTAAAATACTATCAATAGTTTAAATACTAAGTACTCATAACATAGTATATACCGACAATATACAGCGCAGCAATGTAATTTTGCAATTTAATAAATCAAATTAACAGCTTATTGCGTGGTAAGCTCATTTTCATGCTAATGTAACCATTTGTTATTGTTAAACTTACCATATTGCCATTACCATATATACATTTACCATAATATGGGTGTCCCAGAATGAATGGATAATCCTGGAGGGTCAAATAGTACAGCTGTCAACCACAAAAAAAAAAATTGTCAAAAAAAATTCCAATCGGCACCGAAAATATGAAATTTCTTAAAAAACACGTTTTTATTGACCTTACTGTACTTTCATATACACCACAACCGCAAATTAATGAAATTTGTTGCGTTTTTGGTGTTATTTCATTGCTCACAGATATCCTTATTAGAAACACAGTCAATTGTATGAGTACATTTTTTTTTTAAACATATCAATTTCGAATTTTAACACGAAATTTGATAAAATCATTATTTAGACAATGTTTGAGGGCCTTTGGTGAAAAAAAATTTACAAAATGGTGTAATACATAATTGCATCTAAAGACGATTAATAATAATAGTTTTTTTACCTGTGTGTGGCCCAAATGACGCATCCTTTGTTTATTACGCAACACGGATAAGTTGATTTCGTAGTGTGAGCGAGCAAGACAAGAGTATAATAATACTAATAATAATAATAATAATTGCTTCTTATTTATTTAGTGCGTTACTTGACTTATTCGGTATCGCATGTGCGCATTTCTCTTGTATTTCTCTGTCATTTTGAATCAGTGTTATAACAACGACTTCTGGCTATTTTATTGGACTTTCAGTTTTGCTTCCTGATTTGGACTTTGTTTGGTGATTTTACGAAGACTTGGCTTGTATCTGGACTGGTTTTGTGCATTAAGATGCCGCGTATTCAATATACGGGACAAGAATACACAAACATGCACTTAATTTATGGTAAATGTAAAGGCAACGCAAGTGCTGCTGCAGCCATTTATAGGGAAAGATTCCCTACCGCACATCACCCTGATTACTGTGTATTCATCAGAGTGCACAGCTGTTATTCGGAGGGAAGAATACCTGGTATCGGCATTGATGGTATTAGCACTGGAAGAATTGCAAATATTAATGCACAACAGAATGTACTTGACGCAGTTCAAAATGACCCGTCCACCTCTACTAGAGTAATAGCACGACGTACAGGAATATCGAAGACGACCGTACCGTGTATTGAAAAAAAACAAATTTCATCCCTACCACCTTACACGCGTTCAAGCTCTGCAACCGAGAGATTACAACGCTAGATTGATTTTTTGTAGACGAATGCTTGAAAAAATAGAACAAGATCCCCAATTCTTTAACAAAATTTTGTGGATCGACGAATCCACTCTTAAAAGGGACGGATACTTTAACATGCATACTCTGCACAGCTGGCAACAAAGGAATCCGCACCTAATGCGAAAAAATAGATCATAATACCAATTCAAATAAATTATTGGACTGGTATATCAAACGGCAAAATCATTGGCCCATTTGAACTGCCCGGAAACTTAACTGGCCAAAGTTATTTGCATTTTTTACAAAATGATTTATAAAATTTAATGGAGGAGGTGCCTGAGGATGTGAGGCAATCCCAGTGGCTCCAAAATGATGGCTGTCCTGCGCATTATGCTGCAAATGTTCGTGCATATTTAAATGCCACGTATCCAAATAAATGGATTGGTCGATTAGGTCCTATTTTGTGGCCTCCACGATTCCCGGACTTAAATCCACTAGATTTTTTTTACTGGGGTTGTCTTTGTTCTTTACTCGAAACCTATTTCAAATTACGCAGTCGTGTTCAGGAGGCTGCTTCAAAAATAATTGAACGGCGCTACACACGACATCTTAGAAGCGCATTTATTACAAGATGTAAGGCTTGTATCAGAGTTGGTGGTCGACAATTTGAACACTTACTATAAAATAAAGATTGATTTATGTACAACTAAACGCTTTCATTTCATACAATTTATGACATGCCGAATTTACTCTTTTGCATTCTTATAGCAATTACTGCATTTTTACTGTAAATAAAATGATGTATTATACTATTTTGTAAACCTTATTAACCGCACATATTTTTGAAATGGTTGGCCACTCGGGTTTTCATCCATTTTTTATCACCAAAGGCCCCCAAACATTGTCTAAATAATGATTTTATCAAATTTCGTGTTAAAATTCGGAATTGATATGTTTAAAAATAAAAATTAAAATAGGTACTCATACAATTGACTGTGTTTCTAATAAGGATGTCTGAGAGGGATGACATAACACCAAAAACGCAACAAATTTCATTAATTTGCGGTCGTGGTGTACGTGAAAGTACAGTAAGGTCAATAAAAATGTGTTGTTTTTAGAAATTTCATGTTTTCGGTGCCGATTGGAATTTTGGAGTATTTTTTTTGGAGCGGCCGACAGCTGTATTATTTGACCCTCCAGGATTATCCATTCATTTTGGGACACTCCATAAAATTTTATCAGTGATCGTATTTAAGCCATTGGTGTTGCTAAATTAACGACAATACCTATTTTTATAATATGTATAATTAACATTTATATTATCATTATAATAGTTTCACTGTGAAATGTACAGTGAGTTTCATCTGTGAGATTCGAGAATAAACATGCAGAAATACTTTGGCTATAGCGGAATGTGAGGCGAGCGCGGCCGTGCGGGGTAATCGTTCATTTTCTTTTATTTGCTCACTCCGCAACGTGTGCAAACCGGTTGGAATGTGCGAACAAGGGCCATCGCTGTAAGCTGAAACAAGGAAAGCAAGTTTTTTAATACCTCGAAAAAGTTAACTGCAATAAAATAGATATTTATCTCAATTTTCAATGTTGAACTACATGCATGCATCAAAAAAGTACCTAATAAAAATAAATACTCACATCCTGCACTACAATTTCCGACAGGATATACGCAACACATTGCGTGTGATGTGGATGTGAAATGAGACATCACAAAGTGCACCCACTACCCGGGAAAATATTTGCCATATCAGCCACAGTTGGGAGTCGGAAACATTACCAACTGGGCCACAGTCGGGGATGAACCAAACAAACTTAATTTTTATACTTACATTTTTATTTTGCTTTAAACTATAATTAGTACAATAAGACTAACTAAATAAAATGGCCAACTTTATAACGGCGAGATTTAGTAAACACAGTATTCCAAAACGTTTTTCAATCTCATTAATGTAAATCGCGTTGGTAATTGAATTAACGACAGAAGGATAACATAATCACAGGGATTTATATTACATATGTTGATTATGGAATATAGCTCCAAACCTAACGAATGTATCTTCAGTCACAATATCAAACAGTCTGCTTTTGTCTGTCTGAACGCTATATTTCAATAATTACTGCACAGGTTTTCATATGGGTCTTACCAATAGATACAGACTTTTACGGAAAATAATCTTCATTTTTTTCATGTTTAACCCATAAATATATAAAATGTCAATAAAGCCTAGTTCCAATGTGTTTAGATAAGGGAAGCAGGCGGGTTACTATGTTATAAGTAAAAGTGACGATTATTTAACTCATGTAAATAAAAATATGATATTATAGTAAATTATGACAAACCAAATGTTATATATTGCTCCGGGAAGTCTTTTCTGTGACAGACGGGTGCTCGCATCAGTTTCGCAGGTCCTAATCATTTAACTCGATATCCAGTAATACTAATTACTCGATATCCAGTAATTGGTCATAGAAATCAAAATAATGAATTAATTGTTATTTATTAAGTTTTTCATGACAGTAGTAAATTAAAAACTTCTCTAAAAACGTCTACATTTCAGTAGAATCTTTGCTACACTCTAATGAACGGGCCGTAATAAAGTCCGATTGTTATTTTATACATAACTACCTGCCCGTTCCGTTTTTATTCGCGTTGAACAATTAATTATATCATCATACATACATACATTATACACAAAAATAAAATACTCACTCTGTCTTTATAGGATCGATATAAATTCTATATCAAATAAATTGTCATTTTGTTTCAGATCAGGGTTCAGAGGACCCGTTTGACGAAACGATTCGTGGTAGACGTTGCAGAAGTTGGACTTCGTAACCCCTCGAAATACAGCAATCGCTCTGTGACTGTCAGGCACCAAGTTATCTGCACCGCTCAATACCGTATCATAAAACGACCAAACACGAAACTAGCCCTCGTTCCGTGGCCACGATCGAGGGCGATACTTATTTAAGATTTATATATGCATATATAAATTGGAGAAGGGATCTCTATGTGACGTCACAATATTTAATTGTGATCTATTTAAATTTAAAAAATAAGAAAAAAGCTTCATTACTTACTCACATTTTAACGTGTAGATATTACTCGGTATAGCTAGAATTCTTTTTAACGTATTGAAAAAAATTGTAAATAAATAAAAAAAAATCTATTAATCGCAATTAAAATTGATTGTGCCGCGTAACCTTTATACTAGTCATTCATCTAGTGTATTTATTTTTGTAATATTCTAAAATCAAAAATAGATGTCGTAATACTACTAAAATAATTGTTATAACCTTGAGATTGTAATTGTAATTAAAAGAGGATATAAATAATCGTGGAATACTTACCAAAGAAAAACTTGCGTTCGCGAAAGCAAATACCGTCCATTTAGAAAAAATAATTTTACCATAGACAAAGCAAAGGTAAAGATGCAGGCCCAGATCGGAGTAGGGAACGAGCTGCAGAGGAGCTACAGGATGCAGGACTTTGCATCGCCTGGCGTCATCATGCGCGAGCGCAGTTTCATACGGCCGCAGTCCCACCACAACATGCATCATAACCAGGTACATCTTTTTTGTTATTTATTTATTAGTAAAAAAATTGGGGCTCAGTTCTAAATTTAATCAAAAAATATGTTTCATAACATATATATTTAAATTAATTTGCTACGCTTTTGAAATAGGCAGCCTAGTTCATTACCTTTTTGTAAAAGATAAGATAAGTATATATTGTAAAATACCATAGATTTTATTATTTTTTATGAGCATTGATTATGATCTACAATAACGTATATTATTCGTAAAGCATGATCATCGTCATTTTTCTGCAGAGTAATTTTAATTAAATGATACTAATTTATGAACCATATGATATGATGATGATATTGCATATATCACATGATTAGTACACTATCAAGCGACACATGTATTCCTTTGAAATCCAAGTCGTAAAATTTAAAAGTTAAGTAAAAGTTAAGATTTAAATTATTTTAATATATGTACTTTACTCTTCACTATACTATATTTATTCTTGATTCAAAAGTTTGGCGTGGGTAGGTAGGTACAGTCAGCATCAAATGAACAAGAGATCAATAGTTTTGTTGTTTTATTTTTATTTATTTATATCTATTAGCATGCGTTTCAGGTGACTATTAACAATTGAAATATTTTATATGTATAATTGAAATAACGGTTCGGATAAGTAGACGGTCAGTTAGACATGTAACTGATAATGTTATTAATATATGACTGTTCGATGCTAGATTAATTTTTTATCTAATTTTTTTATTTGTTTTGTTGCTGCCCATCTTCGATTTTCAGATCTCTCGTTACTAGGAAACAGGCACAAAAAGTAATCATTATAGGCAACCGGTGTTTATTACAGAAATCAGTGGTAATATCTCTTGTACAGCGCACATCTAAATGGGATTGGAATTCATTACAGCTGCTGAATATCTTGATTTTGATTTTCCACTTTTGTTGTTGACAGTACATGCTGGTAGAGAACGCTGCTAACAACGTAGGCACTTTTAATATATCGAATGGCATTGTAATCGAGACGTGGCCACGTGGGCGACACCGCACAGGCGACACCCACCACTGCACAGCCCGACGTCCTTAATACTGTTACGATATGTTTTAATTAACTTGCATAGGTTATATAAATGTATTGTTGAATATTAAGCAGATTATCACTCCTGAAGCATAAAACTAGATAAATTATAAATAAATTGAATGAGAACCGGAGAGTTGATAATCCCATTCCTCATTAGTCAACTCTCTCCATAAATCCCATCGCAATCTCCTGATTATCTTCAATCTTCGTACATGCAAATCAAATTAACGGAATTTATTTATGTGTTTTTAGAATGTAGTGATCTGATGATTATAAATTCGAACCGTAAAAGACCCGTAGTAGGCGAGGATCCTTTTTTTCAAAAAATCGCTTATTACAATAATACATAACAATCAAGTAATAAGTTTCGCAGCAATTCAATTACTAACTAATTTAGTGCTCCGTAAGAACAAGAGGGATAAATATTAACTTTAAGATTCATTATTAACAAATCCTTATTCGGCAAAAAAATTAAGTAATTTGCAAAATTAAATGCAGTTTCTTAGAATCATGCTACTTTCAGAATAATATGAAAAACTCGTAAGTATGCAGTATAGTAGTTAATTTTCAAACTCCTAAACGGGAAATTAACCTTCATACCATTAGGCGATAACTGATAAGTATTTTTTTTTTTAATTTCTGTTAACTTTATTAAATCAATAAGTCAAAATTATTTCTTCTCCGTTATTACAGTTTCCAAATAATGGGAAACGGCGGAGTATGATTCTGACGAACGCAAAAGGGAAACCCACACTTGAAATATACAGACCTCCAGGTAAGATTGTAACATACTGAAACTAATATAACTAATATTTAGAACAAGAAAACAGTTTATTTTATTGAAATTTATTTAATAAGGTGCGGATCAAAGTAAAGTTCTGTTGGTATTTACTCTGAGATATTAAATTCATAAATTACACTCCGGATACTACTGGCTGCCAAGCGTCACTACGTAAAATTGGCGCCAAAATTAAAAATAAACAAAACATCATATTTGGAACGAGTCGACAGTCTCATGTTTGTGTTGGTTGGATGCGTTTGCCACGTTTATTGGCGGTTTCGGTGGATCTAGTTATGTTTTGATGTTGTGTTGTGTGGTCAATATTGTATTATGTCGCGGTGTATTGTGAAGCAATCAGTGCCGGCGGGCGCGGTTGCGGTCGCCCCGGTAAAAGTTTCGGCGGTGTCTGTGCCTCCTACGGTGGTCGTGTCAGCGACCGCCTCACAGACTATATTAGAATCAACAGGTACTTACTTACATTTCGAAAGTCTTATTGTAGATTTTGCTGATTTCAATTTTATTACGCCAAATTCCTCGAGTAATTCAGAATGATTCACTTTGAAATTAATGAGATTTCCAGTAGGTACATGAATTTAATTATGTACTTTTATATTTGTTGTTAGGAGTATTTTAGATTATACTAAAAGTTTATGAGTTACCAAATGTATCTGTTAGTTAGACTAATAGATTCTTTATAAGTAGAGAGTACCAAAGCTATGGAAAAACAAAAAGCAAAAGTTAATTAAATCAGTATGTACAAAAAGGTAAAATTTCAAATAACTGTAATGAAATTTAGCTTGGATTAAACATTTATAGTAAACAGAGTTAGGTATAATTAGTTTATTAAATACTGCCCAATTAATACCGAAATAAAATTACCAAAATATATCAAAACGAAATGCCCAACGATATTTTTGCCAACTTTCATACAATTGGCTTTCGGTTAACCTAGAAGAAAGTTGTTACTCGTTCGAGCGAAACGGTGCAACCCGGACGCGTCACGGAGGTCGGTGTAGCGCGTATCGGTGAGCTCAACACACGACTCTACTTACAATACAGTCTATTATGCTTACGTCTCAAATAGGTCTGCAATACTTCTAGGTTGTTTATTAGGTTGGTTAGCCTTATGACACTTTCACATCAGATGGAATGTTTGCTTGTTGGATTCTGGATACAAGGCTGTGTCCAGACAAAGCAATGCCGTTGTGTAGTCATTATGGTAGAGTGACAGATTTAGGTTGGATTCCAATCGCAGATTTAATCTCCACTCAGTATGAAGCTTCATGTGAGAGATTGTCACTGTAATTTTGCTAATAAAATATAATTGTTGTTTTTGGTATTCGCTGAAATGATCATGCATCAGCCGAATACATTTTGATTTTTTGGTTTTTTGTTGCTATGCTGGAATAAAATACTTATGTTTGTAAAGAATAGCTGTTGCTCATCGAGGGCTACATTTAAGTCATTTAGGAAAATATTGAGTCTTAGTTTGTTCTTGTTACACTGATCATTGAACCAAATAACCGTCGCATAAGTAATATGCCAACTCCGCATACATATGCGCGTGTATGCGCGCGCATATGCAACATGACGACTGTCAACTTTTGTCCATTTATCATCCTAAAGCTAATCTATTATGTAAGAGCAAAACTGTGAATGATGATATATATACCTGTGAATGAAACGTACAGAAAAATAAATAACCGTAAAGACACACCCCCGCATTTGCTGTTGCACGTCTGGCGTGGAAGTACACACGTTTCATTTCAGCGGCGGTTAACTAGAAATTCTGGCCGTGATAAAGGCCCCGTTACATTACAAGGCGGGAAGCCTTTCGCGAGGATCTATTGCTTTTGAAATTTTTGCACATGTATAAGCCTTGTCAATTTTTTTTTATCATAAAATATACATGAAACACACGCACATTCAAAAATATCAAACGATATTGGATTTGACTATTTTGAATGGGTTGCTGTAATAGACCGTACACTAACAAGAGGCCTTAGATGTTTGAACACTTCACCTCTCACTATCCCTCAGCAGGCATTGCAAAAAACGAGACAAATTGTACTTGCTCTTACCATTTGTAACGTCAAATTTTTGTGGCTAATTGAGGAGCTATAGTAGCCAATAAAAGGACACGAAATTAGTTAACAAAATCTTACCCGAGTCGTTTCAAACTCTGATTATGTCAGCGTATCGTCAACAGACAAATCCAATATCAGAAAAACCTATTATATCTATAGTAACTATTTGCATCCAATATTGTACATAGGGACGCGTCCGCTATACAAATATTATCAGTAATTGAAACTTTTAATTACGCCGAACATAATTATAATAACAGGTGTACATATTGTGACATCTTATTCAAATAATGTCAATTGAATGTAATGTGCGAATTGTGGTTGTGTTGCGCGCAGAGTAAGTAATACGATCATCGCGTTGACCTCATTTCCAATCCTGTTACACTTGTAATTAACTAGATAAAAGCTACTTAGGGTAGTGTGTTATCTATATGTACGTATATTTAGTATTGAATGCATAATGAGTATTGCGCGAATAATTATATGTTTTGTAAAAAGTATTTGATATGACCAATCTCATGTAGGTCATACAAAATTGGTGGATTTTTACTATATTCTAATATCAATAGTTATTATCTCACAACATCTGTAATTGATTTATTTTTATATTCCTAACTTGTTTTCGAATTTTTCTTCTGCAAATGTTAAATTTCCGTAAATCAATCTAAAATAACTAATAAATAAATATATTTCTACGCCTTAGTATATATCATTTGGTTACATTGAATAGTAACAAGATATTTTACTAGACCAATTATCTTTTGCTCTCCTACTAAAACTACTTTTCGTGCTTGCGTAAAAACTGTAGAGCCAAACGAGAAGCAGGTTTATTCAAAAAATATAAATGCTAATTAAAAAAAAGAAGGTTTGAAGCCAACTCGAAAAAATCGCAGGTAGCCAGTGAACATTCCGCAGTAGTCGATTACGTATGTTATGTATATTCTATTGAGTATTGTAAATAATTTCATATTAATCATATTAACCGCCTTTGAAAAAGGCGGGAGTTGTGTTTGATCCGTTTTTTATTGGTATATAACGCTTGTATGACACAATCACCCTCACCCAGTTGCACATTATTTATCTTAAACTACAATATTAACTAATATTAACTCGGTTGCAGTATACATGATGCATCCAACATCACGTATAATTGAATGATGAAACATTCCACCTCTGTTTCTCGTCATCACCATGAGCATGACTGGCACTTAGTTTTTACATATGTACGCACACACGTACCTACATCATTAACGTCCTTCGTTGTGTAGTGTCCAGTACAAAATAATATTTCGTATTTTTTGTACATACTCGTATTACGTATTATCTACTAATCAATCGTACTAAATCTCAAGTCATTTTGGTAAATAGATGCATACATTTAAAATTACTTTTACTTTGCTTTTCAGAAACTTTACTACACGTGAACTGAGAACTTTTCAATATGTTATAAATACAATGCACTGGGTGCAAAATTTGCTTATAACATCAAACAATAAATAAATAAAAATAAAATTGTATAATAAATATACAAATGCGTAATTCTATAGCCAATTCTCACTATGGCATATACTACACTATTTAATTATAAGTAAAGTTGTAATTTAACTAGATCAAAGTTAAACTTTTAACGGATTAATTCTAATTTCCATACAACATATTGTCCGGAGTGCAATAAAAACTCTTCAGTAAAAATTTTAATCTATTCCTTTAAGATGTGATCTCGAAGAGTGTTCTTGTGCGTTCGAGATCCTCAACATAAAGTTATTTCGGTGCGCACACGACAGCTCACCGACTGCTGGTCTGGTCCGGTTGCACTCAGTTCAGCGGTTCGTCATGAACGGGCTAAATTGCTCCGGTGACTAACGGCAACCGGCAGATTTCCGTAATGGTATCGTCCCGTTTCTCGCGTCACCACTCACGCGGTCGTGACGCGGCGCACTCGTGCCATTGGGATGAGCTCCTCCATTAAAACTTAACTGATGAATTAGGACACTAGATAGAACGCATATGAGGCCCCGATTGTTACGCTGGTTGTACTGCCGAAGCTATAAGATTCGTTACATGGATGATTCTAGAAGGTATACTGTGCTAGGATTGTACAGGCCCCGACATAGTCCAGCGGCCTAGTGTCATCGCCTAATCCGTTAGTCTGTAGGGTGTGCCAAGAGCAAGAAAGGTGTTGACTTGGACTCGATTATTCATGCAGATCCTTAGAGTCCAATTGTATATAATAGTCAATGAAATTAGTATTTCAAAGTCAATTAAAATATGCATCTGTATATATATTATATGTTCAAGCACATGTATTCATTTCATTATTATGCCATTGCTGGAGCACTTAGTCACTCATCACGTTTCCTATCTCGCAGCACCTAACACGCCCATTCTAACCGCTGTCCTATCACCTCTTCTCTTGACGCCCACCGTTGACCACCAGGTGTCCGCACAGACGGCGTGGCGACTACGACGCCGGGATCGGCGACCACTACCACTGCGCCTACGCCGACAAACAAGCTGAATGTCCACGCCAAGGAATTCACCATGGCCAAGCCCGCTGATCTGCATAATAGGTGAGTTGAGTAATTATTGTATTACAATGTGACCATGCAGACGTTGCAAGTCTATCTGTCTAATTTGACACTACAACTATGACACACAATATGGTATCACTATTGAACATTATTTACAGTAATGTCGCAGACTTAGTCTTAACGCTTACCGTTGATCACAATTTTTCCACACTGATGTTGAGTGGTTTTTTTTGCGCGCAAAGAGAAAAGGGCTACCCTCCGGAGATGCGCGGGAGGGGGGTGGTGAATGCTCATGCATACCATCATTATGTGGGACTCCCGATAAACCTAGGGGCCTACCCACTAAATACCACCCGAGGTAGGTTTTGGCCATACGGCCTCTAAACCGTCATCGGACGCGACCCCCTTTAGGTGTGTCATATTTTCCTTGTATGTTTAACTTGTGATAAATTGTGCATGCACTCCGTTACCACACGAGGACGCAAATCGCTTCAAACATCAACAACACCGTTTCAGTTTGAATAGTTCTGGAGCAACATTGACTCACGGGGCTTATCTTAGTTTTATGTTGTATTTGGTATTCTCAAAGTGCCTTTCTTGTTTTCGTCAGGAGCAGCAATGTATCTCAGACCGATTTTAGTTAGGATTATTGATTTGTAGAGTTGTAGTGCCTACTTTATTCCGCGTTGACTGAATTAATTTGCGACGTTAATTTACTTATAATGCCTGGCGTGGGTTGAGCATAATTTAAGTTAAGTTTAAAGTATATTAAACTGAATTTACCTTCCAAGTTAGCTTCCAGCTATATATTCTTGTTTAGCCGAAATTTTAACAACGTGCGTCGCATAAAGACTATTCTATTGTAGTAACGATTTAAGCGTTAAGGTTGACTTATAAATTTGACGTCAGTAGTCATTGTTTAAAGTATGTATGTACATAATAATCGTCACAATGAAGCCTATCTGATCGTCCTCTTGGTTAGTTGAATACTGTACGTATCGAACATAGTATACGGAGGTCAAATTTGCCGTATGGTATATTGTATAGAGTTAGATAGGTTTTATGTATTTCAATTATGTTATTATAACCCTTTAATAGTCTTCTAGCGTGTCTAACGAATCGTCGCAGTGTCAATGTCCAGCCAGTTAAGTAAACGACCTCGAGTTTTGAAGTAAAATTTCTTTCGTAGAACCTATTGTGATTTGAAACTCGATGAAACGAAAAAGTGACAGTAAAACGAAATAAACCCATACATCTTCAAAATATCATTATACAGTGTTTCATATTACTCGATCTCCGTTTTGTGCGATACTTCGTAGCCTCCCCACTCTTGTCCATTGAGCGGTGCACAAATGTGTTCTTGTATGCGCCTTCATATTGCCAAGTAAACTGAGAGAGAAGACGTCGTATAATGATTATAGTATCTATACTGTATTGTATAATGTTTGCTGTCCTTAGAGCGTTCTACTTGTGTGTACTTACTTGTACATGTGTTTGCGCCTGCATCTTACGACGCCTCGGCCGAAGGTGCCATAGCGAGTACGGTTTACTATTGAAGTGTATTATTTATGAATATGAATATTTTAATAAATTTAATGAAAAAGATTTTCAAACATGCCGAAAACTTATTCCGAATATTGTCGTGATTATCGGCAGAAAAAAACACCCCTACAATTATTCTATTCCCGGTTCCCTACATGTATCTCATTCTCTCCGAATGTAGTTTCATTGTAGTTAATGAACTTCACACACATCCTTTTTATGAGTGTCAATGTCCGTTAATGATGCATATTTGTTCGTTGTACTCTTCCTTGTATCCGGCGAATCTGGCGTGATCTATGTCCAAAAGTGCTGACCACTACAACTGTAAGTGTGCACGATATACATATGCACACGTATATATGTCCGACAATAACATGAGAATACTAGGAGAAATTTGGAAGAATTTTGTGAATACGGCGTTTTATGACTAGGTTTATGAGATGTCTTTTATCAAATGTTCACATAGAGTTCTTTAAGTGTAAAAACTATTTCGTGGGAATGATAGAACAAAAATAACCATGCTTCGTACATAGTACCGTTGAGCCTTTTCCGAGGATCTTCACCATATGAATTTTCGATATTTTGGTTATCCACCAATATGTAACGTAACGTAACGTTTCAAAAGCACACTCGTACCACCATAGGATTTCCTGTTGGCGTTATTTTCATTTTACGTGTGTAAAACAAACATATACCCAACACCTTAGCATAACGTACCAACATTTGCCCTGGCTGGATGTCGATCCCGGAACCGTTCCTTCGGCAAGTTCACTACGGCTGGACGGCAAATGCTTTCGTGACAATATACTCTCTATTTAGTAAGCTCTACGCATCGGTTTTAAAACCAAATAAATTTCGTGTAGCGGAATTATAAATATCCGGCTAATGGCTGGTGATGTAATATTTTGGCGAGTATTGGCGTTACCTACGTCAAGTAGTTATCGTTATTATGTATGTCGATGTTCGTCATAGTTTTCAAACACATATAAATGGTAACTATAAATTCAACTAATGTTAACTAAAAAACTAAAAAAAAACCTTTTTTTTAGGTTTTATAACGCTATTTTGATCCAGTTACGTTGTAGATTTCGCTGTGCAAATCAGCTGCATTTTTCAGTAGGTACATGTTATATTTAAAACACGAATTGAGGTGCTCGACCGCACTAATAGTTTAGTGGTTCATGTATGTACTGCAATCCTGAGACAAGGAATATATGTTTTCCATTCTTGGTATATGAAAGAGTATTTATTAACTTGCGATACGATAACAGCTTTATTTAAAACTGTCTTAATTGTTATAAACGACTGAAAATACCAGCGGATGTATTGCTGAATGAAGACACGGAACCATTTGCACTGTCTGCAATCGAAGCGTGTTGTTAAAAGTCCCGTCGCAGAAGGCAGTGGTGTAGTGACGGACGTCGCTGGCGCCGATCCAATTGGGAGCAGACGGAGATCTACGGGGTGGTTAACATGGCATCCGGCGATGCGCGCTCGTCCCGCCGACCGGACGCGTAGGTGCGTAACCAGTATCAAGTGTATTGTGGTCCTTATCACTCTGCTCTCCGCCGCGGGGACGCGAGCACGCGCGGGACGCACGCGCACCGATACGAACCCAAACAAACACGAAATGAAGGCGAACGCATTCGAACGAACTTTAACAAATCCCGCTTCATTTCGCCGTCTTCCGTAAATGCCGATTTGTTCCGCGATTGACTACTGTGCTTTCTGGGAAATGTAAGCTCGCGCGTAGAGTGTTTACTTACTTGGCCGAGACTACGATCTATAAATAAAGCCGCGGTGCTATGAGGTGAAATGGAACGTAATTCAACTGCGACAGATTGCCAAGTTTGCGCAGGGATTTGTGAAACGATTGTTGTAAAATAATTCCCTGTCGGCAAACAAGCATAGTATTTGTTTTGATACCAAGTGATACGTGATAAGAGACGCGTGTGCCAAGTTTTTGTGTATGTCTTAGACATGGTGCGAGGACGATACTCCACTTCTGACATGTGAGTACCCACTAACAAAGATTTAATTGATTTGAACTGTTTAATGCATATTAATATGCGTTGTTTGATCTGGCTGCTGCTCCTTAAGACTGTTGTTAACCGCCTAATTTCATTTATCACCACGGAGTTCAAAATCATTTGACGTTGCGATGGAGAACATTATGATTTTCAATAGTTATTCGAGTATTTATTGTAAGTTTAATTACAATTTACTATATTATCTTAGTATCAAAATCATAAAAATAATCACACATCATGTCGATTCCGGGTAGAGTCGATTGATTCGACTAGTCAGATCTGCTAGTATTGTTCAAATAAACCCTCCGAGTGATATCAAAATGTGTGTAAAGCTTTTAATCCCTGCCACTCATATTACATAAATGCGGCTAGTGAACCTATTGTTTTACATGTTCTGTTCACACTAAGGTGATTACCTACACGATTACGAGTCGTAGATCAATATTTAGCTGTATCACCATCTTATGGGCTTTCACAGTTATTAATTTCGGTGTTTTTATAAGTGTGTGTGTGTGTGTGTGTATCCTAGTAAAGTGATTTAATGTCTCGGTGACACGTGGTATGCCGCACCCGCCTACTCCGATATACTCATGTCTGCGTCAGGTGTTGACTGATGATCCTTGGCATTGGTCTAAAAGTGTGATAACGTTCATATTTACGTACTTGAAAGTGATGTGTATAAGATGTTAACCGTATCAGTAGGTATTACCTCATAAAGGTTCCAAAGGAAATGAAAAATGAGGAAACGTGTGTAAATTATCTCGAATTCTTCATAACGTTTATTATACGTTTCATTGTGATGGAAATTTGTGAGATTATTTTGTTAAATATTTAATCCAAATATACCTTTTTTTATATTTTCTTCATATTGGCGATATAACTTTACGACTTATTTTCTCATAACTGAACTATTAATTTTTCTACAACAGAAACGTGCGGGACGGTTCGGTAAAGTAACCCATTAGAGAGTCATGATTTGGGTTTCAGAAGCGTACTCCAGCAGCTGCCCCGATTCAGATTAATGGATGAATCCAATCTTCGTTAATCCCAGTTTCGGTAGCACTAATTCTTATGAATCGCTCACTCCTGAATATTTTGTATATTCTTCTGTTGTATGTTTATCTATTTGTCGTAAAGACTCGTTACACACATCTCGATACTGTGCACTGTTTTGTTCTACGAAAGCTGCGAAAACATGTGCCCGATAAAATCGTAAACTGCATTATAAGTTCTCACTTTTTTAAAATTCTGTTGTTAGTACCTATTCGTCCTCCTCTACGTTTTATTAAAAAATAATTGTCCAAAATGTCATGTATCTAAACACCTCGGCTGAGACTGTGCGTTGTCTGCCTGACAATTAGTATTTAATTTTCTCAAGGAGATGGTACATAGTTAACTAATAGGTAAACATTTTAACATCACGATGCGCAACAGATTTTTATTGCAGTTATATCACTTTAAATAGCGTTGTCAATGTATGAGCAGAGCAAACAATATCCCCTTACACGTGACGTTAGTCAAGTTAGTGTTTTAAACAAATAGCAGATGGGTCATTTGTATTGAAGATGGGTTGCTGCGCCGCGCCAAGGCCGACCGTACGACCGTTCGACATTGGAGCATAAATTATTCCATCTATAACAATGACTCATATGAACAATTAATTTCATCATTTCCTCTAATTGGTGTACCGGTCAGTCTGCCGGACCTACATCAAGTTTTCGTTTTGGTAAAAAAATAAATCCACTTGCTTAGATTAGGATAGGAAGAGCTCCCTATACCACAAATAACATTCCATAGACAACAGGATATAGTATTTTTAGACATTAAAATCACGGCAATGTTTCGACGTGTAAGTCAAGGATCACGTATTCGCACTGGCTGCTCCCAGTGCAAAGCCCTTTAGGTTTATCTTAGGAGACTCCTTGTATTAGCATTTTGTTTCTAGAACATTATATTTATTCTGTCATACCATGTCCAAGATCTAGAATTAGTGAAGACGCGGGAGAAAAAACACTACGTGTATATAGTAAATTTTATTTCATTCCCGTGGATGTCATGGATGATGGATCATTAATACAGACCACTTATGTTATATATGAACTTGGAAGATGCCGTCTACCACTTTTGTTGCATGCAACCGATTTTGTTGTTTGGTGTGTCTTGGAAGTATTTGAGATGAAGTAATGGAGAACGTATAAAATAATTTATACATTTTTTGTGATACTTCGTCATACAAATTAATAACAAACCCAAAATCATTGAGGGTTGTACACGTCCCTACGAGTATATGTATTTTAAAGGATTACCACAGAGCCTCCATTTGTTTTAATTTAGCGACACTTCTGATAAAAAATCACCAATATCCTTTACCGTACGATGCAGTAAGAGCTGCAATGTACCTACGGATTTGTTTTAATGATTTTCATGTTTAAGTTAACTAATAAGTTGACACCAGTAACGAACGCATCAAAATCAATTCAGTATTATTTCCGTGATACTAAGACTAAGACATATTGAGCAGACGAAAGAAGCAGTAGATAATTTATTTAAATATTGTTATCAATGATGAACTAGTTCGGTGTACACTCGCATAGTGCTTCACAGCGGGGATAAGCGTTGCAGCGGTACCTCATCAGGTGATTAGATCACAAGGTCCAATTTTTTTACATGTCTTCTTATGGGTCTCTTGAACTCTGTGCGTTTGTAATATTAGGCGTTGCCAAGGTCAACTGACCATGGTGTGGTACGTTGCGGTCGCGCTGGCTATCTGGTTTCGCCCACGTGATCGGTGGCTCTACTTTGGATTATGTTACCCGCTGTTATTATGTTTCTATGAAATCTGTTAATTATTCAATCCAAATTATCACTCACAGTTAATATTTTAAATGGATCGCTTTAATATGGCAAATGTAAATCGTGAATACCTACTCGTTCAGTTGAAATATGTGACAGAAATAATATAAACTTTAAAATCTTTGCCAGGTTCAAAGTTCTCTTGTAATTGTGTAATTAAAAATAATCTTATTGAATTTTATCATATAATTGTTTATTCGATTAAATAAGTAGCATCGTTATCAAGAATGTGGGTTCCTTTGATGTCACTCAAGTCGACGAGCAGCGTTGATCACTTCTCGTCGTCATCTACTTGTTTGTTGTATATTTAGGTACTTTTAAATAAGAATATTATAACGTAGAGGTAACTCGGTCCAAGTTTACATCATCAATTTGCATATTTCACAACAAAATAATGCATCAGCGATGGCTCGATAACTTAAAACGAATGCTTTGAAATAACACTCAGTCGATGACTTATGCCGTCACGTCAGCTCGGCTGGTCTGAATGCTTTAGTGCCGGCCGGCATCCGGCAATTTCCACTGCGAGAGTTACAAACATCTTATGTGACTATGAGTCATAACGCTTTGTATCGTCTGCGTTGTAATAAGAAGGATTGGAATACGGACATAAATGACAGGTTTGTATTTATAGTTATATGTAAACAGTTCATGTACGAGAGGCGGTCCACCGTTTAGTGACAGGAGTGGCAGGGGGGAACGGGGAGGGAATCTTGTCTAATGATGATTGAGTGAAGGTTGGCTAGTACAATTTTAATACAACACACTTGCATTACAATGACTTTAATAGTAGTGGATTTTGTGGAGGAACGGTACCTTCAAAATTCAAAAAGTTAATAAGTGTGTTAACAAGTGATTTTTAAAACGAAATACGAGAATCAAAACACAACGTCTTGACTCATGAAGTTACATTGACTTTGGCGCAGCCTTACAGTGTAAGGGTCAAGTGGCACTTACCAATTTTATTTAGAAAGGATATCAGTGGACCTTTCTGTTTGAGTCAGCGTCAAACGACTCGTTATGTTTCAGCTGGGGGTTTGAGAGCCAGTATATTTTTTCTTTCTTCTCATTTCCTGGCCGACAACCTATCGGTGATCCCTTTAGTCTTGCTGATGCCCACGGGCGACGGTGATTACTTACTATCTGGGGGCTCGTCTGGTCGTTTGTCGGCTGTTAACAAAATAAAGAGGCGATTATTTTTACACTAAAAATAGCATTTACCTACTTCAAGAAAACACCCTAACATATAAGTTACAATATTTGTAAATTCTAATTAGTGTATTGTTTAGAAAATTGAACGTATCGGGTTGACGTCTCTTAGTGACTGTACCTACTCACTCAACGACTCGTCGAGTGTGGACAAGTGTGCTCTTCGGTCCATTTCTATGTTGAATAATGCATGCGATGCATCATGCTGTTTTCGCATAGCTTCGGGTACAAGTAGTCCATCGTATAGACATTATAAAGAGAGAATGCGAATTTGTGTTGACAATGCATCCTCGACGGAATTACGCAATTGCAGGTGCGGTCCATAAGTTGGATGACATTTAGTGACTAAATTCCTTGAGCACTTCAATGATAATAACAATTGTAAAGACATGTCGGAGGGCTTCGGACGACATAAAAACATACATATCCTTACTGTAGAAACGTAGTAGAGTACACTCTAGACGTACTTAATTTCGAAGAGAGACCAATCCCTACAACGGGTCACTGATGGATGAAAAATACTTTCTATGTCACTCTACGATAAAGCAAAAATAATTACATGCTACCTGGCGAAAATTTCAGATTTAAAATAATTGCTAAGGGTATCACGCACATTATAATGATTACCATTACTTAATTACAATCGACTTCTTGGCCTGCAGTCAATTAAAGTTAACTGCTACAATTAAATGGCGTTCAGCTGTAAGTAACACAACACGTGTTTATGTTTACTAACAAATGCGCATTGCAATGCAAGGTCGCGTTTGTTTCTGCGACGCGAAAAGTAAACAGTTATCGTACTTGAACACCAGCGGGACGTGATGCCGTGTAGATGTCTGGACTGCCTCAAATTAAAGTAAACCACCTATATAAAATTTGATCATAAAATATAACGTTGCAATTTAGCTTCAACAGCGTATCTTTAACATTAAACTGATGTCAATAACTTCCTTACAAAGTACTTCAAAAGTAAAAAATATATTTATCTTAAAGTACACTTAACATAAACATGTTTTGAAACCTTAATTAATTTCGTCGAAGAAAGTTCAAATAAAAAAGAAATATATCAATAAACTAGATTTTAACCACAATAAAAGCGTAATCTCTTTGCGCCGTGAAACCTAGTCTATTTTGGGGGAATGCGGACAATTCAGTCATCAGTAGTCACACACGGCCGACGTCACCGAAGATATTATTTTTACTCGAACCTTGGTCGAATCCCCATCTCGATTTGTTCTCTACAAACATCTGTAGGTGGTGTATACTAGTCGACTACGCACTCCGGCTTGGCAGCCGGACTCGGCAATAAACCGGGCGTTTCCTATATACACGTAATGTATACGAAACGTCAACAATGTTTGGATTTATGTATTTACTACGGTGGAACTACATTGAAGAGGGGCGTTACCGCGTTAAAAATCGCTAGTTAAACTAAACTTGTAGTTTCATAAAGATTATGAATTTATAATAATCACCGTGTAATTATCCATGTCATCGTAAGTTTTTACCAGTAAGTTAATTGAATAAATAATAGTAAAAAAAGGAGAAATGTAACAATTTTTACTAACGATTTTTTTTCAGACTTTGTGCAGTACTGGACTCATCTATATGAAAATCTATTCTTCTAGATATAGGCTTTTAATCGCATCGTAAGGAATGACAAAGAAACTTAATAAATTAATTATTTAGGAGATATCGTTGGTGATTGTAGAAAATAAATCGTTCTCATCGTTGTTTTCCTCGAAAAATTACGAGTGAATTAAAAGCGACCTTCTAGGATCAGTCTATAAACTATGACGTCGTAGCTTGGACTCGGCGCTAGGGATATGTGTAAGGATACTTAGAATTTAATTTAAAATTATTGCTTAGTTTGAATGCTTGGTACGAGAATTAATCAGATGTATTTTTGTATGTTGTGTATTCGTATGCTCTGTTTGAGTGCTTTATGCTAAAAACAACAAAGGTGAACAGGACGCGCCACTTGCCCTCGTTGTGCGTGGGCGGTGCGTGTCAAATGAACTCGTTACGTTGCGTGCCCACATGATGGATTACTTATTTATTTCAATTGTAACACTAACCTTACAAATTACATGCAATAACTCGGTAGGGTGTGGCAATTTTAAGAGTCAGGGTAATTGTATTACTTTGATCAGAGTAGTTACAATCATTGCTAATTTTAGCCTTAAAAATTGTCAACATTATTTTTTACATCCTATCTACACTAGACACTGTCAACGCAACAAATATTATAAAATAATCGTCACGTGCAAATAACATTTATAAAATAAATACTGTATGTAATTCAAATTTGTATTGACTTGATAATGTCATTACTTAATTCGATTTCTCGTAGAAATTAATTGATGTTTAAAATAAATTAAAGTAGAATATGATCCAGTCTATATGATGATGCTTTGAGGAATATACGAAAATGTTGTTATATTACATTATGGGTAATATATTGTGAATTAACAAAAATGTTTCTTAAACAGTACATTTAACAGAAAACAAGGTTGGAAGCAACAAGAAATAAATAAATTATAGAAGTTGCCTAAAAATCTATTTACCCTAGTGAGTGAGAAAAGATTTTATATATTTATCATGAAGTTGTGTAAATCCCTGTCACATTTTTTCTCACTGTGTAACGGTTCTA
>PDGT01000052.1:173449-220002 GCA_003671415.1 Megathymus violae
GGGGGGTGTTTCGATTGCAGCGCCGGGGAGCTACAGACAGAAATGAGGCGTCGAAGCTAGTTTCTAATTTAAAATGCTATAAATCTCAGATCCGAATGCGGTGTGTGCGCGCACGCTGATGGACGCGGTGGGACACCTGGTGTCGCGGGCGGTGGAGTCGCCGAGGTTTGCGTTGCCGGCGGCGCGCCGCTGCATCGCCGTGGTGGAGCGCGAGCAGACCGAGACGTTCCTCGAATCGCTGCTGAACACGTGCCAGCAGTGGTACCACGACCGGGACAAAGTGAGGATCTCGCTATCTGTTCAGATATATTTCCTAGCTCATGATGCGCTCGTATAGCTAATCTTAAATGAGTTACCTCTAGTGGCAAAGCTTTTCCACGCTTGAAAGAGCATCGTTTAAGTAAGGTCGTTAATATCAAAAATTAACGGTGGTTACAAGTGACTCAAGCTCTAAACGCGGTGAAAAAGATCCTTCAAAGGGATGGATACCATCACGTTCACAGCCACCTGTCTCCACCGCATAACTCATCAAATATTGAGGTTTCATCCATACCTCCTTAATACGCGGCAATCTTTCACCGTCCTCTTTTCACGTTTCTTTCTGACACGGACTTGCGGGTTATAGAATGGGCTTCCTTTTCGGTTATTTCCTTCGCGTTACGATGTGGAGTTTTCGAAAAAGTCTAGTAAACGAATCCTTCAAAGCTACACACTAGCAATTTTCCAAGTGTGCATAGGCGACGGTGACAATCTGTGTGTGCCTGTTCCCGTATTCTGTCTCCGATTGGGGCAATCATTTATATTACATGGAGTTACAAATTAGGTGATTATTTACTGGTAGTCTGAGAAATTGAGGCCACTCTCACCATGGGGATTTTTAATGGTCGCGACGTGGGTGGTTTTATTAACCTTTTGTTTTTTTGGCTTAGTTGCTAGGTGCGATAGTGGGTGGCGGGCGGCCGCGGCTGATGGCATTCCTGTCGTTTCTGCTGGAGATGTATTGTCAGTTACGGCGCCGCGCCATCCAGCGGCGTGGCGCATCCGCGCAGCCCGGCCACGTGCTGCTCGCACTCATCTGCAAGTGCTGTGAGGACTGCATCCGCCAGCCGGTGCCCTCAGCCAGCGATGTGAGTACACACGCTATGTCAACTTGACCAGTGCGCGCTGCTGAAGAACTCATTCCCTGGCATAACTCCTTTGAGCCAGGGAAAAATGTTTCAAGTCATTCTACACTGTAATAATTTTACTGTATCAACCTACCAAAGCTTCAAGTATGTTGTGAAAAATAATTTTTTTATTGGCATACATATTCTTATCTGGTCCAATAACATAAGGTCGATTTTAGAACAGACAGTAAACTGGTCATTTTTACCATGTGCAAATTGGTCCTATAAAGACTATGAGTTTCTTCTTTATATACATGAATCTAGATTCTAGTCCACAAATGAGTAGACGAGTTGCTTGATAGTTAGTGTTCACGGTCATCCTTGGATATCAGCTACCAACCATAGCATCAACAATGTGTTACCGACTGCAAACAAAGCGACGGACCAATATCATTATGTTTGACATTGCTACTAAAACAGATATTAAACATTTAACCGTTGATTTTAGAAGAAGGGTGGTAGCCTATAAAGGCGGGTTATTACTCTACCACCATAAACTAAATTCACAATTGGGATTCAACTGCATGGTACAGAGCCCAACACCCTCCGACAGGAGGGACCAATCGCCGTACCCTCATCCATGATTCAGTAGGATGCACCAACGATAAGAGAAGTTAGCTTGAACTCAAGGTATAGATGCAATCTTCTACATCCCAATACGACATATAGTACGCAGACTTTATCGTCACTAAACCAAGAGGTACATAATGAAAGGTGCAAAGCTGCATGACTTTCAACACAAGAGATATTGCGTCATTTCCTCGTTCGTTCATCAGTAGATTGCACCACGAGAAGGTTAGCTTAGATTCGAACGCCTTAAACTCGGGCCATTCACTCGGACGCTGACACCGCGCTTTCAGACGGAGAACCTCTTTTTCGTTCTGACGTACATCGGGCGCGACCTGGAGACGCAGTTGCCCGGCGAATTGGAGCGGCTGCTGACGGCTGTGCGCGACGCGTTCATCAACGCGCCGCCCGCGCCGTCTATCCGTCGCACGCTGCTGCAGCTCATCGAGCTGCACGCATCCCGCTGGCAACTGCCCGGCTGCGCGGTGCTTTACTACTACCCCTCGTCCAAGTAGACCGGAGTCCCTCGGGGCAGGCTCGAGGTGTTCTGTCGGCGTCGATTCGCATTTAACAGTTGTACGCTACGTACCTAATACCTGCTGTGCAATACTATGTAGTTACTAATCTACTTAGTTATTACTCCTTCGTGTAGTGTTGTTATTGATTTGTTTCGTGTATTATACGGTACGGTACAGTACGGTACTTTATTATGAAGTGTTCTTCACTAACCACGTACGCTATATCTGTCATAGCTGTGGATTACACAACCATAAACAAACATCAAGTCGTTCGGAAACGTTATGCTTCATAAACTTACGCGAACCGTATATTATACGAGATACATGAACGTTGTGCGTAGTATGATCTACTAAAAAGAATGGGAATTGATGCCGACAATTTGTGTTAAGTTTAATTTGATAAAACATTATGTGTGACTTGACCATCTTTTTATTGTAAATCAGATGATTTTTATCTGTAAATGCGAAGGATGGGTTTTGATGAATAAATCGAGGGTAGTTTAGTTTCATTACTCTGTAAGTGGGCTGCGGGCATACAGTTGAAAAGAAATCCCCAGCTGTGGGATATTGAATTTTATTTAGATTCACTAAATTAAATAAAAAAAATATTTATACTTGTAGGAATATCATGTTGAAGTCGCTTCACAGTGTAGGTGGTTTTTAAATGCAAAAAAATAGAGATATTGTATGTCAATAATGCTATGGCAAGGTAAAAATTGTTTCTATGTTCCTAAGAAAAAATACGTTTGTTTTTGTGTTCAAACTTCTATCATGTAACTGATTATTAAAATTTAGTATTATGTCGTTATCGAGCAATTTATACTATTAGGACATATATTATATAAAAGGACATTTTATTGAATATTATTACTATAATAAAAGTACATGAAATTGTTTTAAATACAATACTTTAAATAGATTTCACTATAGCTAAAGTTATTAAAAATTATTCTCTCCCTTCTATTTAGAGGAGATATCTACAAAGGTTACAAGCATTTGGACAGAGTTTGATGTAATTTAGTATTCTATTGTGATCTGCGTAGTGTTGCGTTAGTTGCGGTCGAGATCGATGAAACGTAATGTATGATAGGCATGTAGCCGTAAGTAAGCTCATCTTATCGGGCCTTTAATGTAGCGCGCGTTTACATCGCTTTCGGGCCGACCGCTTAAGTTTTTAGGTAATTGCAGTGCAATTCTAAAACTTTCCTCTGAGGCTGCCGCGAAAGTGGGTACACGCGATTAATGTAAAATAATTTCTAGTTTAAGGTGATTAAGTAAAGGAGCGGGATATGCCTTAAAAGTATTAAACAGTACGTGTAATATATGTAGTTGTTGACAAATTAACGATGTACATTACTGTACGGACATCGCATAGTACTTCGTGCATTGTACCCTTTGTCGCATCCCTCTCTAACCCCGGTGTTGCCATCCTCGCGCTAATTTACCGCTTTGTTTGTAATCTATTCCTTTGCTTTGTTCGGTAGACTAGGAGGAGCGTAAGTTTCTAGATGTATTCATTCGATGAATGAGGTTACAATTACGCAGCTATTTAAACATATGTAACTTGATAAAATGTAATAAAAATATATAACCTAGTTGCATAGTGTGGCCGCTTTATGTTATAATGAACATAACGTTATAAAAAATACATTATGATGATGTTTGACTGAAGTTGTCTGTTGACCGAAAATCTTTACTTTGTGCTTGTGATAATGTAATTGTAAGTTGTTAATATCTGAACGTCTCTTCTGTCCTAACCAAAGACTGTATCCACTTGGAGATTTCGCTAAATTCTTAACAAAACTCGATACGTGTTGTTGAAACTGGACCAAATCGTCTTGTTATGTTTCAAGCTCCGTGCTTTCCGGAGTTGTGTGAGCGACGGCCGCGGTTGGCAGAACAGTGATTACCTTAGGGAAATCGACCGTCAACGTGAGCCAACATGTACCAGCACCGAGTCTATTTATGTTTGCTAGTTAGAGCCTGAGACATAATTCGTCAGTGAATATTTTAAGTTGATTTTAGTTGTAGACTTGTGTGATCAATGTATCAAATATAAAGCTAATAATATTTAAGCGTTAGTTAACTTTATTTTGGACAATATTAAAAGACCATCAGTGTTTTGTTTATTATGCATTCATAGCGATTTAAGGTTATGGTATGTTTGTAGAAAAAATTAAAAAATACAAAAAAATGGTGCTAACAACAATATTGGTGTATTGTATATTCATGTACCGGCGGCCACAGTTGTCGCCTGTGTATTTCTGTATTACCTATATTCAAAAGAAATAAAGGTTAAAATTTATATATAATTAATTTTGTTTTCTTTATCTATATCCTTTTTTCACATTTTATTATTATGAAAGAAGTACATGCTTTATAAATAAACCATAAATTGTTACACAGTGAAATAGTAAGACAATAAAATACGGGTTGAATTATTTAAAAAATATTTGTATGTATTTAAAGTTAAAACTACGTAAAAAAATTAATAAAATGTGAAGTATTTGAGTTATCCAGATGCAGTTATGAAATTCTGATTAATTTCGTCTTTGATAAGTTATTACAAATATCCCAAAAAAGCCCCATCCATCCTCGAGTCCAAGCAACAGAAGAAGGTTTCGTGAGAGGCAACAGAAGCCGGCCTGCTTGGTGGTAGGGCTTCGCATAAAGATTATATTATCAGTATTATTATCAAGTCATTAATATTATTTCTGGTATTATTATCTCTCCGTGAAGCCTGCCTGGCTAGCTACCACTCTCCTGCTTGAGTCAGCCGCCAAACGACACGTTGTGTTCCGACTGGGGGCTCGATAGCCAGTACTTTATTTTTACCTTCTTCTCATTTACTGGCCGTCAACGCATTGGTGATAACTTTGGTCGTGCTGATGTCCATGGGCGACGGTGACCACCTACCATCAGGTGGATCGTCTGCTCGTTTGTCGGCTATAAAAAAAAAAAAACCTCCCATGCTCGTGGTGCACCCAGCTAAACGACGCACGAGGCTATGGCGAACAGTCCCTCCTATTGGAGCTCGCTGGGCTCTGTACCACCCAATTTAATCCCTACGATACTTGCAAAATATAATCAAATGAATAAAACACATGGAATTATTTAAACTCATTTCCAGTTTGCATATTACAAAAAGGTTTTTATTGACATATTAATAATAAAACGAAAATTATTTGAAGTGCAAAAAAAATTTTAAAAATGCGCATGTGGAATTTGGCAAGTGCAGCGACGCTATATCATAGATTGAACAATAGACTTCTTTAACTATCCTTATATTTTATATTATCTGTCAATATATTAAATATTTTTCCCATTGTAGCTGCATTCCTTGAAATTTGAGGAAAAAAAAACATTAGGTTTGCAATACAACATAACACCACGGTGAGTACGATAATCTACTTTGTGGAAATACTACATACTGTTTGAAACGTCTTCCGCTTTAAAAATTATTATTGTTATCTATAGTATAGAACGAACAAAGACAGACTAAAGATAACAAACTTCACTACACTCACTGACATTCGCGAACTAGAAGGGAAGGAAATCGATATATAGTCGATACTCGATATATAGTCGATACTCGATATAACTTTTCTGCATCTATTTTGGTATTAAAATTATGATATTTTTAATATTTTATTAAAACAAATATACTTAACTTAGAATTCTTTTTTAGTCTTTATGATACAAACAGTATTCGTTTATTTTTTTATAATGAAGATATAATACAAGTAACAACCATAATTTAGAAATAAGTACATAATGTAATCATTGAACACGGTATAATGTAACTATCATATTAATCATTTAATTATTCATTTTGTTTTTTTCATTATTAGTTATGTTTACCAGAAATATTATAAGATGAACACAGTATTATTAACAAGTAAATTATATTTCAATATAGTGAATATCTTTTTTAAACAGAAACCATAACTTACTTATTAAGAAACTAAAAACATAACTGTATTATAATAAAATAAATAGTTTTAAAATTCTTAATGCGTTAATAAAGTCTCAGGACAATATTTATTGAGGGTCAAATATATAAAAATATTTATTAAATAAACCAAGTTTTGTAAAAAAAATACAATAAATAAATGTGTTCTTTAAATTCGCATATACCCATCTAATGCGATTCATATATTTCGATATCGTTGTTCGATTACTATATCGATATTATCACAGCCAAAACTGAACGATTTGAGCTTTGCGATGCGCAGCGCGCGCAGCCCTAATATGTTTGACTATGTGAGAGCATGCGGACGTGCCTCGCCCTCGCTTCGCTTGCTTCTGTTACTTACTTGTATTCTGCGGTAGTTCGTTTAGTTTTATTTACGACAAGGCGGTCTAGTGGAGTGTTATGTGACATGGTGATGAATAAAAACCGTGTTCAGTGGTATTTTCTGTGATAAAAATGACCTAATACAGTTGGAATATGTGCTTGGTGTTGATCGAGTGCTAATGTAAAATGGGTTTGATCACTTCGAGGGAGCCAACGATGCTGGACGGGCCGTCGACCAAGAGTCACCATGTACGGCAACCATCGACTAGGAATCGAACGAAGCCGCCTATGCCGGACAGAGATGAGCTGGAGAGTAGATTCATCAAAGTTCTGGTGAGTGATTTAACGAAAATTACCGGCGTTTTTGTTTACAAACATAACGACAGTGTTTACGTTTCGATTCGTCGTTTGGCAATATCGATGAGCGAGCGATTCGATAACATTTAATACAACAATCACGTCCGGGGCCTCGGCCGGTCGTAATCGCTTTGTTCACAAAATACCACTTCCTTCGGGTCCGTATCCGCTCTGATTTTCAATTGTTCATCTTGAGGCGACGTAATTTGAATGGAACTTGTTTTTATTTATTATTATTTATACCATATAATTTCTTATTTATTAATAAAATTGTTGTTAATTAAATATAATTATTGTTCTTTTTATCAAACCTTCAAAATTTTAAAATTAATCTTGCTTTTCAATTTTATTTATAACTTCAAAGCATAAAGCAGGAAATAACATTTATTGATTATAATAGAATTTTAGCACATGAGTGTTAAAAATAGTCATCATTTATTAGTAATTCTCTCTATTCTAATTCTACTGCATGGATTTCCAACAATATTTGATTCTCAGGGAGTTTTTCCAAACTTGTAATCTGAATACATAGAAGTTTAAAAAAAATTGTGTGATAAAAAGAAGTGGGTTCTGGTAGAAAATCACATTTTTCTTCATTTGTCTTTTTTACACAAATAAGTCAATGTTTGATTACAATTGTATCTGATCGTAAGTGGCAATAAAGTCTTACATGGCAAAGTGACTTGAAGTCATTTGCACTGTAATCAAATGGCAAATTGTTGAAATGCTTGGGATGCAAGTATTAAGCTCTTTAACGGGTTAAGAATTGTTTCACTTATTTGAAGTACAACACCCTTCTATGATACACATTATAGTTATCTGATGGCGGACACTCAGAGTGTGCTAGCTGTAGGAAACAGTAGCTAAAATGTGTAAAAGACTGCATTTCCTTTACATATGAATGGTTGAGTTCCTTTCAACAACACTCATCTTATCAGTCGTAACCTGTTCTATAAATCATTGTTCCAACTGACAAGTGTCCAGTGTTCACTGAATACCACACTTCCTGTTTTATCTAGTTCTTATTCTTTTTGATCCTCTTAGTACAGTCTTATTGCATCAAGAAAAGGTTTCCTGAAACCTTTTCCTTATAATTATATATAACTCAATTATATTTATATTTCATATATATTGCCTATTGCCTTCCAAGATTACTGTAATATTGCATAACTATAAACATGCAATGTTATATAGTAAGGATTTTCAATATCATATTCTTGAATAGTATGTTAAAATTTTAGTCTGTCAATGTGTCATCTTTGGTAGATTGTTAAATGTAGCATTATCTATACACTTTTTATTAACATATTATAAATTTGTGCTTGCCTATAGAAACAACTTGCTATTTAGTAAGAGCCTATTCATTCTCCTCTTGCATTCAGTCACATTATAATCAGATGGAACATATAATTATTATGCATAAAGGACTTTTCCAAATTTAGATGAAAGTGCATTAATTCTATAACTCACTTTAAAAAGAGACCAACAGAAAAAAGTGACTTGTTTCATTCTAGTAATAAAAATAGTATACAATTGAACCATATTTAACTATGCTAGAATTGCGTGTAGTGTCTCTGATGATGTCAGTAGCATGATTATGAATTAGCTACCTATATACACCATAAGGTTGTAATTTACTGTAACCATTGTAAATTTAATGTATGATTTTATGATGTAATTTTGTGCATGATTTCATATTGCTTAATTTACAGATAAAATAAATATAAAACTACAAAAAATTAATGCACACTACAGGTAGAGGTATAGGTGGTATATATTAATTAACGATCCGATTAAAGCAATGTACAATCTATGTCATTTAAAACAGGAAAAATGTCATCACGCGAAGGTCTTTGGTTACTAATGAGTAAATTACGGTGAGTAGTTGTCTATGCGTCATTGTCCGTTTCTGACCGGTTGATATGAAATCGGGTCAGTGGAGGGCCTTGACTCTAATAAAGTAGTTATCATGATTTGGATCACTCGAAAACATGTTCGGAGATCGTTACGGGAGGATGCCATCTTAAATCAACGCCTGTCTGAAAATGTTAAGGAAATAGCAAGAGACCAAATGTGAACGGCAAAAACATCGATCTTTTAACACTTAAAATGATCGTTTGACGCACACAGATTCTTACTTGAAGCAACTATCTGTTTCTGTAAGTAAATTAATTATTATATTACAATTAAAGGAATCTTTATCGTGGACCGGGCGAGACCGGCACCATTATAAGTAGACGTATTATGCTTGTCTTAAAATTAAAATGGTGCTCACGAACTATAAATGTACTAAAGAACGCAATAGAATATACATCTTCATGAATGCAAAAAATACAGACAGAATTAAATAGGATTAACATTCTGAGATTGGATACGCGAGATTACCATAGAGCAGGGGTCGGCAACCGGCGGCTCGCAAGCCACATGCGACTTTTTGGATGTGAAGCTGCGGCTCTTTAGTTCCATACGCAAATATTATTTATTTAAACATAAAAAAAATACATTTTAAAATCGTTCTGATTCGATTAACGAGGATTAGGCACCATTTCTATCTCTCAGCTACTTGTACTCGCATTTTACCGCACCCTTCCCCCGTGACACGCGTCGTCGTCGTCGTATTTTTGTTATAAATAGTAGATAGTTTTTTATGAAAAAACTTTATTTATACTAGTACATTTATTGTTGACAATTTTTTTTGTGGTTTTTTACAAACTTTGAAATTTTGTAAATTGTAATTTTTAACTCTTCCGACCCAAAAGGTTGCCGACCACTGCCTTAAAGTAATGTTGCCATCATCCGTACCCGCTTAAAGAAATCGTAATCGCACAGCATAAGTGGAGACATTCCCGAGTGGCATTCATATTAGATGTCGTGTAATTCCCGCTATATTCCGCCACAAGAACATTCGTGTGCAGGTATTCTATTAATCTTCAAACTCGTAAGGCTTGGTTTGGGTGACCGTGGGTTTAGTTGAAACGAAATTTCAAGACGTACAGTGGGTGTAGCCAATGAACTTTTATGAACTATGTATAAATTTGTATTTTATAATGTATTGACTAACTCCATTTTGATGTTTTTGGGGTTTCGCAATATAAATATAAAACAAGTATACCTAACAGTGAGAAAGATACTAGTTCATTCATGGAATCTTATTAACGTTATACCATAGTAAATTGGTTCAGAAATGTGGTCGAACTTATTCCAAAGTATGTTCGGCATGGTCATATGGTGTCTCCGGTCGCGGCTGCATTCCATGACACCTCAGGAACCCTGCCTTGCACTCGGACAGCTTCCTGGCGTTCCAACCTTAAGACTGTATTAATTCTACCGAGAACTACAAGAAAAGCTTTAGCGATTATTAATTTATTCGGTCTTACATTTGTTATGATCACGGAGGAGCCAGAAAATATGTTTATTTATGAAATTAAAAAACAATCATAAACTGTGAAAGTTGCCCTAGCGACTGGTGTTCTTCATAATGTTACAAATGGTGCACACGGCGTGACTACCAGGAGCCGCTGTCTCGTGAGTTACAACCGTAAACACGAGACGATGCTCCGCGACCGCGTGTTAGAATTAATATTGACGTTTCTGAACGGTCGCTGTATAAAGAGCAGTTACGTTCCGAACTTGATATCTGTCATACGAATATTATAGATTACTACGATAAATTAACATGCCTTCAAACACAACAATACGTATACACATATGTGTATGCGTGTATGAGTGACCGGTTTCCTACTTCCATATCATAACAAAGGTCGTGAGGTCCGAGTTATTCGGTAGCACGACATGACAACGTTAATGAATAATTTTACTATGCGCAGTGTTCATGAGCACGCACGCACTATAATAAACTTTATAATGTCACCAGTAAAAGCGTAATAACCCGACCATGGTAAATTACCAGCGCGTGCAGTAACCACTAGCGTCTGTATTGCGCACTGATGACACGTTGTAAGTCGCTTGACCGACGTGTGAACGCTTGTGGTGAATACTGCAATATAGCTAGATACAGTTCTGCTCGTCCAAATATTATGAATATCCCCAAGCGTTAAATTGGAGTTATAAAATAAAATATTTTTTGAATTCAATATACGTCGATATGTAAATGACAGTTGTGTTTCGGCCATTCAACTCAATCTTCTCACAACTGGACTACTCGATTTCAATCACAGGTCTTGTGACTGAGTCGCTTGGAGACTTTAGGTTAGCGGCCAATCCCGGTCACGAAAGTTATGCCGCGCAAACGCGTCCAACTTAGCTCAACGACCGCTATTTCGATAAGCTTCGCGACGGATGGCTCGATCCTTCGAAGGACGAATACGCTCAAGAAATTATGCAGCTAGCAGTCACCTACCCAATTAGCAGAAAGCGCCAAAAGTTATTCAAATCGGTCAGTCGCTATTGCCAAATTTTGAGTGAATACTGTCCAGTATGTTATTAAATATCCTATATGTTGTTATATGTGATCCTAATTTGTTTTCTTTTATTTTAATGCTTGCTTTTACATTTAAGAAGAACCAGGGAATAGTGCTGTGATAATAAATAGAAAGATACAGCGTAACACCGTACATATTAGTGACACATATCATATACAAAAACCTAACGTTAGCAGAGCGAGTCGATAGATATAGCGGATTCGCTACGGTGCCGTGACAAATTGTTTGTCGCACAAGTGTTCAGTTTCATCTGAATGTATGATCCTTCCTTTAGTTCCGGAAAATGAAAACTCAAAAGACTTAACTTCCCAGCATGGCTCAGGATTTAGTAAAGAACAAAACTTAGAGAGAGTAACACCGACTTGAAAGCTAAAATGAGATGAACAAAAATTTCGGGACCGTAGTACACTAATACTTAATACTGTTACAACAACAGTGTATCCACTAGCGATCATGATGATGAGTCGATAGTGCCACGTTAGTTGTAGTAAGTCCCGTAAACAAATTGAGACAGTGGCAATTTTTATGCATGTACTTAATAGGATATCTGAGAAATGGCCTAATCTAGTGCTGGATGAACATATAGATAAGTTTACTCTCGTTGAAGTGAAACGTAAAAGTAAATGTGTGCGGTTACAGTATGCATGCGTGTGAATGTATCAGTGTCAATAAATTCTGGTTTGTATGCACAACGAGACTGGATATGCTTACGTACGTCGCAACTTGTTGTCAAATGCGGTACTAAATAGATGGGCCCCATAGACCGACGCGTAGGGCTGTTACATTCGTTCCTAGGATTTGGAAGTAGTATATTATTTGTTTCTAATTTTGGATATTCGTATCTTAGTTAGGCAGATTATCATTTGCAGTCTACCATAGTGTTGTGCCACAGTCAACGTCGCTTTTATAATATGTATGTATATGGCTTTGAGCAAAGAAACTTTATGAGTCACCTAATCCAGTACAATCCACGCTCACTGCACTCAGAAAGGGCTGAAAGGAGCATTCATACAAATAAGACTTCAACGGGTTGTTGAATGCGGAGACACGACAGATGATCGAAGTATCATTATTTGGAGGAAGTAGAATATTGGCTGTATTGGGGCGGCCTTGAATACTTCCTCCAATACCATGCTGGCAGAATAGGGTGTCGTAAGAGGCGACGGAAGCTAGCCTGCTTGGTGGTAGGGCTTCGTGTAAGGTTTATATTATCAGTGTTATTATTACGTCATTAATATTATTACTAGAATTATTATCTCTCCGTGATGCCTGCCTTGCTAGCTAACACCCTCCTGCTTGGGTAAGCCGCCGAACGACTCCTCGTGTTCCGGCTGGCAGCTTGAGAGCCAATACTTTATTTCTTACCTTCTTGTCATTTCCTGGCCAACAGAACATCAATGACACCTTTGGTCAAGACCATGATGTCCATGGGCGACGCTGACCACTTACCATGTAGTGGCTCAGCTGCTCGTTTGTCGGCTATTAAAATACGGTAACTTCATGCCATTCAATAAAAGATAGGTGTTACATACAATATTTCAACCTGTATGTACTTAGTAAGGTTTATTGAATATACAAAATATTTCAAGAGGAGAGTGAATGGACTTTTAGAACTTAAAGCGTTCAACATCTTGGAATTCATTACCACTTATCATCGAGCAAGTTATTTTTTATTAGTTTTGTCTAACATTAACTTTTTTTGTAAAAAATGTTTCGAATATAAAACACGAGGTAGGATGTAGACAAAATACGACGATTATTAATGGAATTTCTGAAAACAATTTTGAATTTGTACTTCAACACATTAACTACATCTACAACACAATAATAGCTTACTATGACCTTTCTTCTCTCGTATTACCTTTTGTAATCGCCGCCATATCGGCTGGCCGTAGAACATTGGTCAAATGCTGCGCCAAAGAGTTCCTTATTGTGAGAGGTTACGTGTTGTTATTGAGCACCCTTCTAACGATGTTAATCACTCATTAAGTAGATCTCGTCTATACATTTACAACACAAAGTGCTGAAAAAGGAATGTTGCGGCTAGCAGTATCGATGGGTCCCGGTTCGATGACAGGAGTAGCGTGTCACGGGTGCATTGCGACGTGTCCGCGGTGGCGTGTCGACTGCGGCGTCAGATCGATCGGCTCGTTCCGATGAGCAGGGCTGGGAATTAGTCTGATTGAATGGAAAATATTCCGGATTATAACTGCTGACAAGATCCAGACCGGCTGACTGTGTATGGGCAATAGAGATAGAGTGGTAATGTGATTCCATTTTTGAAACGTCATGTGTGGATGTCCACCTTTTCGCTTGAATTGCCCGAATTCATGGGATTGCAGATACTTGTAACCTTAGCTCAGGAATACGATTAAGAGTTGAATTTGTTCACAGTCAAAGTGAAATTTACTGAACACAGGTTGGAATACGATAATGTGACCATTACTCAGCCCTGTCGGGCTGGCGCTGCCGTCCAACGGTACACGGACAGCGAACGTAGTCTCATGGTTCGCGATAAATTATTTAAGAGCGGCCGAGCTGGACCGCCCGCTAATGAATAGCTTTGTCGAATTCAATCGATGTCGGATTTCATGCTGCTTTTATTGTATTTACTAAGAAATCCACAAGCATCGAACATGACTGAGGACTTTGGTCACATTCGGTTGGAGAGTCTATGGCTCTGAGTCGTTTGTCTAGCTATTAACCGCTCCAGCATGCATCTTGTGAAGTTGAAGAACCATCTAAGAAGCGGGCACTTCTTTACCTTCTTGGTAAGCAACGCACATACACGTTGCGTACCCTTGTCTTGAGGTGGTCCGTATGCTCTGTGTCCGCTATTAATATAAACAAAAACATTGCTTCCAATGTGACTGAAAGTCAACTTCTTGGTAAAGTTACCGGCATTAATTAAATTGTAATTTACATCCAATAACGTTTGGTCATCGCAACGTCCCGTGTTTGCCTTCGATGGACATTGCCCGTATACATTAAACACGTTTGTTCGATCTGATACTGAATAGTTTATTGAAATGGAGTTTTCAAACGTTGTTTAGTATTTACAATTGGAAATAGTGTCAAAGTGTAACCCGATACAGGACATAGTCTAATTAGCATTCAGCGATACGGGCGCTGCCGTGTCGAACGTTTCCGCCGGCGATACCACACGGTAGCGATAGTGGACGACCACAGATCATCGGACAAATCGGTTGTACGTAAACTAGGTAGAGTATTGTCCAGGCTGATTGGCCACTAAAACTGTAGGAGTAGATCATTGAAAGAGATGTCAATGTAGTGTAGGTATCCAGGTCAGATAGCATTAAATTTTGCTCTTGAATGGATGCGATTAACGATCGTATATTTTAAAATAATAATAATAATTTATTTCGCACCCTTAGAATGAAAGTGACTTAACTCAAAATTCCTGAAATTCCGGATTTTACTATAAATTTACTTAACAAAGCCTACTCTAAAACGTCATGGCGAAAAAGAGCCCGAATTATGAGTGAGAAAGGGAAAACCTCATACATCGAGTCTCTCTAAATTTACTCAAGACCATACATTTTTGAAAAATTCTTCGTTATTTCCCATATTTTGCAATTTTTGAGTTAAGTCCCTTTCATTCTAAGGGTGCGATTTAAGGTATACGTAAGGTAAGGACCCACTTTAGAGTTAGACAAAATAATAAATAAAGACCAAATATGTAATTAAAAAAAATATAGTAAATTTCTTCAAAAGAAATTAAAGTTACAAAGTAAATTAATACTAATTTAATAAAAACAATAAGTTGATGAAATTGTAAACTTATAAACCATTATGTTATATATATGATATGATATTATGGAAGTATCATTTATCCTAATCGTGTCCTACGCCACAATAATACATCTACACACTCAACTCCAAGCGTGAGGAAGTGTACGTGCCGCGACAAGGTATCCGACTTCGCGATGGTTATCCAAAGCCTATAATTAGACCTAATATCATAAGTACAGGTTAAACACAGAAACTCATGAATCATAGCCACTAGCGGTCACCCTCACTAGCACCACCCAGCAATAGACGTTGATTATTGTTGTCGCATCCCGTACTCTTGACACAAGTTGTTCCCAAAGGATATATGTCAATGGCGTATGTAAGTAGCTAATGTGCACACAGCACCCTGTATTATTGCCCCATACATAGCTATCGATCGTAGGTACCGCCAAAGTTTCTATCCCCATTCACAACGCGGCGATGTTAAAGCTGGAGACTACTCCAGTCCAAGGTGCTGTCTTCTTGGCTTTTAAGTGTGTGTGAGATATTCTGCCGTTGATCCGTAATTACTAAATCACTAATACGGCCTTAAGAAGTATCAGTGAATCTTTCCTAGTGTTATCCACTTCTGACTAGAGACATCACAGTTCAAAAACCAGGTGAAGTTGATACCTATTGTTGTTGAAGTGTGCTGTGGTTAATCAATTATTGCCAGTACAATGGGCCCGAGGTCCACACAATACAAGGTCGATGGTGATTTGATACTGACTGAACCCACAAGAGGACACTCGCGAATAAAATTGAAATGACATGCACAGAGTATCTTCGCTGCAAAGTCATGAAATTTGAACTGGACAACAATAATCATTTAGGATTTTTTTTAATGTTTCACAGCCATCTTCCTTATCGAATTTGAAACTATTTAAGGATGTTAGTGTTTTTTCAGTTTTTGCACAATTGAACTTTTTCCATTAACCCCGGTCCATTTCCGTTAGGTTGGCGTGTGGTGGCTATGACAAACAATATAACGAAGTGGAAACCGTAACACGTTAATTTCAATTTAAATATGCTAAAGATTTTTAATAAAAAAAAACATATTTGCTAGTCTCTCTTTTTGTGATAGTCTGTGCGAGGTGTAGAATTACGCGTGAATATTTAAATGGTGGGTATTGCGTAAATTAGCTAGAATTTGTTAATTACATACATATCAGTCAGCGTGTCATGCAGTTGGTTGTTTACTGTAAATATAGCAGACGTAATGGTAAACAGTGAACGGTGACTGAAATATGTGAGTGTTAACTGTAGTAGGTACTCGGATAATTAAATAAATGCTTACAAGCGGCGTCGAGGCATCGCGGATGGTATCGACATACATAAGAGAAATAACAAGCAACCACGATCAGAGAAACATTTATCATATTACCATCTGAGACCAAGAATCGAACCCGGGTCTCTTCGTTCGACAGGCAAAGTTGAAAGACTTAAAGACTGAAAGAAAGGTTGAAAGATTTTTACTGTAAGTCGTAAACCAGTGAAATAGTGTACATTTAAACAATAGTTAGTTAGTTACCTTAGAATTGTTAAACTTATTTGGGTATGAAGGAAAAAACAAATTCTAATTAATAACCTCAACAATTAATACAGATTGTACTTTGTTACAATATTTTATCATTGGCCTTTTTAAATACAAATACGTACGAACCCGTGATGAAGTTATTAAAATATCCGTCCGCTGACACTAGCTGGTATATTTTTACGGAAATAACTGACAAACGAACTGAAGGACCACCTGTTGGTAAGTAACACCAAAGCCATCACTGATGCGTTGTCGGCCAAGAAGGAATAGAGAAGAAAGAACGTACTGGCTCTCCGTCAGAATACGACAAGTCGCTTGGCGGCCGATTCAAACAGGAGAGTGGTAGTTAGCTAGACATGCATCACGGAAAGATAATAATACCAATAATAATATTAATGATTTAATAATAATATTGATAATGTAATCCATAAGTGTAACCTTACCACCAAACAGACCGACTTCTGTCGCTTCTTACGATGCCCTGTTCTGCTAGCGGGGGCTGGCCAAAAAGTATACGTAATGCAATTTGAAAGTGGGTTCTTTTAAATATAGGTAAAATTAATAAAACCGTTACAGAACCGAAATTGTACAGATAATATTTTTTGGTAATTTGAAATTAAGTATACTTTGTTATCGATATATGTACAAGTCTAAGAATATTAGTTCTGTTCTGATTGTCTGTGTAACACTAAAACCACTAAACAAATTTAGATGATTCTTGATAAAATTTAAACTTATATTATTCTAGGATTATTTTTCATCCCAGGAAACGGATTTGTTCCCGTTGAATTTTCCAAAGCTAGAGCGAGTAACGGATATCAAACAAAAGCTGATTTTTGCGCCGGCTCGGCACAAACTTTTGCTGCGTCATACGATGTAGTCAACACTGTTCACGTGACGTGCCTGCATATTGTTTGTCGAATTTCATCCACGCGTTCCGTCCATTATCTATTGTTGAGGAACAACCAATTTATTCTTAGTATTTTATAGTTGTAACAAAATTATGATGTCTAACGGTTACGGAATGCAGATATTTCTTAGTCGTATATTTTATATTGAGGTAAATATATGAAACCGTCAGTTCGATAAAGTTACATGGTCACTGTAATTCATTATCATGTGTTCATTATCACACATGAGACACCAAATGTTACATAAAATTTTGCTTTGACCAGCTTTTGACAGGCGGGGTCACTACCAACCGGATTAACCGACTAACCAGACCAGACCAACCGGACTTCGAAATACAAGTTTACCTGAATGTAATCGTTTCATACGAGAACTAACAACTACGAAGATGATCGAGCCACTCACTGGTTAACGTCACAAAGACGGTAGCGTTCATCAAATGTCAATAGGCTATATCATTATTATAGGTTGTATCTTCACGCCTTTGTACTTGTAGTGGGTATACTACCTAAGAACTACGTCCGGGACCCATCACTTCGAATCGTAAACCGGCTTTGCGGAAATAGCGGATTGAATCAGAAGTGACATAAAAGGAAATGAAATATATTTTTGTCTAAAGATTAGTGAGAAACATTGATAACAACGGTTTTGATTGTACTCGTGCGAACCCGTAGTGATTCAGATGCAGTTAATAATGAATTATTCAGAAGAATATCCTTATTTGCTATACATATACACAGGAAGACAATTAAACAACATGGAAAACATATTGTATGAATGATAAATATATTATACGCGTAACTTAAAATGTAACTGATAATAAATATGTGTAAGCGGCTTGTAATTAAATAACGCAGAATAAAGATAGTTTAGTGGGTTCGAATTTGCCTTTTAACTTTTCTAAGTTGTTTGCTTATGGGAAACAAATCTGAAAGAGAATATGATAAGAATACATATTAGAAGAGCATCCATCTGGGCCAGCAACGCGAGACCGCTTACCATTAGGTATGTAGCTTGTCTGTTGTAGGCTATTTGCATAAAGAAACCCCAATATCGTTAAGTGTCTAAACACGCATTTTTTCAGTCATTTTCACCAAGTTATATTGACCAGGTCACGCTGTAAATGTTGCGGTCAAACATCGGTCCTAAATATGTTCATATTAATATGAATCTATATTATTATTTATTTATTAACAGCTTATATTAATATTCATTCGTTATTTATATATATATATATATATATATATATATATACTGGTATTGTAAAGAGAGAGTGCGAAGTTTGTAAGTTTGTCTAAATGCGAAAAGTAATCTCCGGAACCACGGCACCAGGTCTGAAGAAATATTTTACCAATTGAAATTTACATTACTCCGGATGCACTATGAATATATGTATATAAATTATCATAATTGTTCAATACGACCGAAGTCGGGGCGGGCCGCTAGTAATTTACAAAGCGTGTTCATAGTGTAGTGACGCTAGGGTCGTCACAACTCAGTAGTGTAGTGTATTGACATATGAAGGTAGTATATATATTATTCGTTAACCGCCGTCATTGTTATTTTAATAAATCAGTCTCGTCTGGATCCTTCTTGAGTTCGATTGCGAATCCTTCAGTGGCGACGAGGATGGGATCCGAATCCACGCGTGCAAGTAACACAAACATTCGAAGCTGGCGGTCCCAGATTTATTTCTCTGCCGATATAAATATTATGAGACAGTAAAGGTTTGTTCTTGGACCTTAAGTGATATGCCAACTGCATTTATTCCGCGATTAGAATTTAGTATCAGAAGTATTTTTTTATTTTATTTATTTATTGTTAAAGCTGTACTGCGGTCCAGTTACACCAACTGATACATAAAATATTATTATAATTTACAATAATATTATCAATTTTATAAAATGGTCTTGAATAAAGCACAGCGAGTCCGTACCTAATGCTTCATATCATTATTACGATTTTGGTTGTTATTTATTTTTAATAGTTTTCGTTCAGGCAAGGTGGTCACGGTGGATGCGTTGGCGGTGATCGTTTAGACTTTCACCAGTATTTTTTGTACTTAATATGGTTGACTTTAATCTCACCTAAATGTAACAGGTTAATATTAATTACGGGTTCATCGACCTTCCTTATCACGTCTATTACATTATTCCTGTGCATTCCTAAATTTTTATTTTTAGCCTGTACCTTATTATATTTATATTTCAATTTCTTTCGGTTCATTATCTTTGGTCGTGATTCATGACGGCTTAATGTTTCCGATAAGTGTTCACGTCTCCCGACAACCGCACACACGCACACACACAGATAATATTGTGATAATGCCGATCACAAGAGCCGGGCGTTGATCCCGTCTTGTTTAATTCCGTGTGGCGATAGAAAAAGCCCTTCTATATATAGCCGGGTACTTACTGTCATCGGGCCGGGAATTTTGGCGTCGTATTGTTAGATTCTTCTAAAGGGATTCTCATATAACGTTTTGTTATTAATAGATTCCGGTATGCTCGTATTCATGTGCTCGTAGTTAATATTCATATGCAATTTAGAAATTATTCCTTAATACATCACTGAATTGTTTTGTGTATCTATCTGATAACCCCTATGTCCTTGGATAATGTGGGCAGAAAAATATTTTTTGCACATAAATGTTACCGGCTAAGCAGCAATGAACCTTTGATGGCAATTTATGCTTGATTGTAGACCGACTTCCAAACGAATCCTTCACGATAATTACAGTTCTCGGAAAGAACATCAAAACGGGGAGCTGTTTGTAGAAAAGCGATGAAACGCTCGAAATGAAACGAAAAGGCTGCGCACGCCGAGCGACTCGTGTAAATGAAAATGCGCTGCAAAGTAGAAAACTGTACAGTCGCTCGAGGGCCGTTGTCAACTGCGTTTCTTTTCAAGTATTTTGTTTGTAAACTGATCGTCTGCATGGCATGGAGTGACAAGCACGAGCATGTTGCAAATCAATTTATTGTATTCTCACAAGATATAAAGATAATAAGGTTTTATTATAGAACATAATGGTATGTGTCTCATGAGGACGTCACAAAATTATAACAATGTTACATCTTATAACATTGTTGCTCAAATACAAATGAAGTTAAACTTTTGGAACATCTTCAACGACATTTGATTCAGTCGGTAACTTTTGAAAACAGTAATTTAGTGCATTCTTGACACGTATTGATAAGTTATTTGAAGAATTTTTTTAAAACATCTGTACGAAAACCATTCGATTTTCTAGTGTAATTTAAAAAAAAAATATTGAATATGCAATGAAATACTCGAAGATGAATAATATTATCTCACGGAATGTGTGTGATAAGTATTCCGACAAACTCGTATTTAAATTCCATAGTTTGGGTGTAACAACGAAGCACACTGCAGACAATATATTCGAGTAGGTACATACGTTGTAGTACAGTTCCTTAATATATTTTTCCTCTTCCGTTGATACAGTCCATGTGGTTATTGAGTCACTATTGTAACGATACATTTAGTACAGAGCGGTGGCGATTAACATTCCTAGTAGAACACCTGTTGCTCATGCGCAGTCGGTTGATACGAATCATTGCTATGAACTATAACGAAGGCCGGACATAACCTGTTTGAAAAAATATGTCGTTGTCTATAACGTTCGACGGGTTCTGTCGTATGCGTTAATTGAATATACTTATATCTCGTAGGAGTGGTGTGTGCGTGACCCTTGAAATGAGTACTAATTGTTACGTTGTGTAAGATTAAAATAATTAATTAAATCCATTAATTATGTTCCAAATACTGAATGTTAATTAATCTATCTACCTGTTGTATTGACTTAACTTTCAACTTTTATCTCTACTTTCCAATTTTAACAAATTAATTAAAATCTATAATTGTTATCTTATTAATTTCATATTACAAGAACAATAATTAAATGTGATTTAAATGGGGGGGAGGGGGAACAACCTAGAATTATATTCTTTACACATGTAAGTAACGCGTGTAAATAAATGTAAAAATTGTTGATAATGATAAGCTTTTTTTCATTACTAGCGTCCCATTCAACCATTTTACGAGTGTTCTATATATTTTCTACACTAACTTAGATGCATACATTGATCATTAATCCCCACGATCTTGGTGCGGGTATCGTTTTACATGTGGTCGCGCCACGGTTCATTCAACTTGACATGCGTTTTTTATTTATCTTTTAACTGTTAACATACATGTATGTACACGTATACATATGTATCTTCCACACTGGATGCAGTGTCTTTGAAACTTATGATTAGTCAAATCCATATTCTACTCTTATCTGGTACACAAGAACTTGGTACCGTACATCTTAACAGCAGGTCTTACTAAATGTAACAAATTATAATTATATAACAAATCATTCACTCAGAACTGCCTCTCAACTCATACCATTCACTGCGGGATAGCCGTTTAGAGTAGATTAAGTGAGTCGTTAGTCTAAAAATCTATTTGTAAACTTTTATGAGGTGAACTTATCTGCGATTACTGCTGGCTCGACTCCAAGTTACTTATCCTCGAAATAGCATGCTATTTTTAACATTGATGGCGTAGTGGTTTGTAATTTAATTTTCTATTCGAGTGTTCTGGGTTCCAATTCGGCACACATCTATAAGATTAAAAATTGTGTGCTTTTATAATTATTTATTCTTTGAGTACGAGTAAAAAAATATTTAGAGAAAACCTGCATACTCGGTAGGTATATGTAAATCATTAAATTCGTAGATTTGACATCCCGCATTTGGCCAGCTCATTGGAACCCCTTACCCCGTAAGTGGTTGAGAATCTGGTTGTTGTCAGAAGTGGTTGTTAATCACAGACAAATGGTTATTATTTAATAGTTTGTACCATTACTACATTTTTATATAAAAAATCACAGTATTTTTTCTCTTAGATATAATTTTATTCCAAACCGAACATACGGAATACATTTTTCAAGTTTTGTCTTATTAACCACTGATTGACAGCCGCTGCTCTATTGCATTACTTATAATCCATAGGCCTAGTTTTTTTTTTCACTGGCAATCAAGCACCGAACTGGATCGATCAAGCGTCGCTCATTCAATAAATTATGTTAATAACGAAAATAACGCGGCGGAACAAAACACCATAAAGCGGAAAAAAGTAGACTCTGTGACTTTCTATGGTCTGTGAACATCTGTGTCAACTTTCAAATGGCAAATGTTTCGTGTACAGCTGTAATGGCTCCGAAATGCAGTCAATACACTGCGGCAAATGTGACATTTTTACATAGTCAGACAACATGGCCGCAAATGACATTAAGTTTATTCGGGTTCGTTTAAACGCAATTTAAAATGTTGAAGTTAATTTACTATTTATATGAACGTACTTAATTCATTATATTTATGATACACCATAATATGAGTCTATTTACAATTTCTACATGTAATAGGCGGGTGAGTGTGGTTAGGTGTTGTGAATGTACATAACGATACATTACCATCCGGTCATGTATTTTCTTTGACGTACTGACAAAATAAAGTCTCCTATAATTATGCGAAACTATAAAAAATTTAGATTGTTCGTAACATTTAGCAGTTAACAGTGCAGTGCAGCGCAATGAGATTCTAATCAATCATAACCTACCCCATGTAGGTGACACGCCCTATTGACGTATTTCCTTGAGAGAATTTTACTTCTAGAATGAACAGGGCAGTATGTCACTATTGTCTGAAGCTGATTGACGAACAAGCTGTCACTTGATGAAATTTTGTCATTGTTTTCTATGACATGCCAAAAGACAAGGCTTGACTTGAAAAAGAACTTCTGATGTTGGGAGTAGTATACTCTCCTATTGAACAGTTTTTATGGCAACCAGCAAAGCATGCTAGCTGTTGGCTCTAGGTCTTATAAATTTACTGCTTCTGCTCTAGTTTTGGGATCTATGAAATATTGTAACTTCTTCTAGCTTATCTACTGATTCAATTGCTTTCAAGAGTTCGAATATTGTTGAATACATCCAGATTTTGAACTTAATCTAACTGATAAAGCGACTTAATATAATGTTATTATTATTTTGCATCGGTCCTCGTGTGATAAATGTGGAACTTACATAAATACTTTTTTATTTACTACGTTTACTAGGAAACAGCGAGGCGCGTTAGTAAATTAGAAGTTTATTCAGTTGCTCCTCGACGCGTAGTGATAACGCTTTTGTTTAACACCGTCGTACCGGTGTTCAGGCAGCGTGGCGCTTATCGCCATGAGGATCTATCATCGCTACACGCTCGGTCCGCTCCGAGCGCTGGGGCTCGAGACAGGGCTGTAACAGGCCGTCGGACTCCTCACAGTTGCGGGGACCTAAAGCGTACTCCACCACGGTGCGACCCATACGACCGGTGGTTAGTCGCCAATCTAAGTTGGAACGCTTGATGACGCCCGAATATCTCAGAGGTGGCTTAGCTAGCGACTGCTACCTAAACGATAACCGGAAGCGACCGTTCCGAAGTACGGTACCGCTCATATAACATCGAGCTACTAGCGGCCACCCATCTTAATCAGCGAACGGTAAATTAAAAAAAAAAATTAATCGTTCAACGCAATATAATAATTTTGTATTTTGTTTCAGGTATGTTATTAGTCTGGCTGACGACGAAGGTGGGCAATTCTGTCATTTCAGACCCGGATGCAGTGATTTTGAGGTGTCAAGGGAAACGTTTGTCATTTGTTTGGTGTCTGTATGATGTCACCTACGATTGAGCCAGAATTGTCAATTGTAGCCTAATCATTTGTAATCCAAACACCGACGTGTAGGGTTTGGATTCGAGTCTTGTGACCTTTCTGTTTTATTAAAGTATTTTGGCTGTTAGTAATTAATAATTGATTGCGTGTTTTTTTCTAACTTTTAATGGAAAAACAATTGACGGTTAAATGGCAATTTTGTATTTGGAACAAATTTTAAGTATAAAATGTTCCAGAATATTAACTTTACAACATCTTTCCAAGGAACAAGAAAGAAAAGGCACATTGTGCAATATCACGTTGAATAGTTTCATGAACAGTTTATTGAACCGTCCTTAATAAAATAGCAAGATTCACAACTAAATCAACACGAAAGTCTTAAACTATAAGTAACTTCAAGCAATTCAGACGTAACACAATTTCAACGATGATTCTAAGCAATTTTGTCGCAACTGAATACGAGCGCGCGTACACACACACACACACACGTCGTACGTCGTTTACACTGGTTAAACTTGTTACAAATGATGCGGTGCGGAGTGCGGCCGCGCATGCCGACTGCGCGCGCCGCCAGCTGACTGCGCTGACGTCACGCGCTGCGCCGGCGCCGCCGCCGCCGCGACCCATTGTTTATTGTTTTATTACCCTTAGTCTATTATCGAAATGTCAAAGGGCTGTGTTTATATATCATAGGTGTATCAATGAATTAGGTTAAATTATCGCCGGTTTATACGTTATATCTCCGGTACCAAAAAGTATCTTGGGTAATAGTGACCATGGGACTTAGGAATTGTACATTACGCTGGCGATAACGAAAATTAAAAGCGTTGAAATCTGTGGATCTTATGCTATTCGTATACACTGGCGAGTTTCCCACTTCGAGACTTATCACGTCCACGTCTTGAGAACCTTTGTTTTTTCAAACCTCTAAAAGGGGGGGATCCTAAGTCCAATTAAACCTTTTCAGTAACCATCCAGCGCATATGAGGAGACCCGGGAATCTCCTATGACAAAAATCGGTATACGCCTCACGATCCAAAGGCAGTTGTGTTGTCCCTCGAGGTGTACTGAGTGTACAGTGCGTTTTCTTTTTTAATAGCTCCCGGCATTCTCCGTTTTTGTTAGTGTTTTTGCTTTAACATTAATAAGATAGATATGCATTTCACAAAGGCCATACCACTTGTCGCAAACACGTATATGATATAATTATAATCTAGCACGGTTGGCCAGCCGATGACGTCACGCACCCAGCGCCTCGCACCCCAGTCGTATGTTGTTTTCCTCTTTACCATCAGCTATTCTTAGTTCCACTTCCTAGTCCTTTGTAGCTTTGAGTGATCTATGAGTGTTTGCACATGCGTTACCATTACGGACGATTTCCGTTTTATCTAACGCTGACCCGTTTCAAAGCCACTGGGAGACCTAACACTTTAAACTAATATAGCTCAAACTAAAATTAAATGTATCGGTTTGTTAAGAATTTTTCGGCCATATTTTCGCTGTAACCATGTGCCACGTATAATTTAAATTGTTCGTTGTCGCATTTAAAGTGTCTATTGTTATACGCCTAATTGGCAGGGTATCGAGACAGAACTAACTTGATCTAAGATTTACTAAATAATCTCACTCGTTCCACAATAAATGAATTGATTGATTGATTAAATATCTCAAGGTTGAACCTTATTAAAAGTAACTTCCTCTTAATACAAATTATGCCTATTGTAATTTCGCTGGGAAATACACCCTTAATACAAGTTATGCCTATTGTACATATGTATTTTCGCAGCGAAATACGTCCTTGCATTTTTATTTTACGATATTGTAAATAGAACTTTGTTTAATTGCGACAGCTTCAGCATGGACATGTATGACGTCATTTTCACATACGGTGCGCCCCGTCCCTACCGAGTGCGTCTCCCCCCGCCGGCTGGGGGGAGCTTTTGAAGCGCATTCGGCGCGTCAAGTTCAAAGCCGCGTTCCCACTGTTGCACTGCGCATGCGCGTAACGGTTGAGTACTCCGTTTAAGTACATAAATTAATTTGATGTTTGGGTCGGTCGGGAGGGTATGGGATCAATAACCGCGTATTTCGATAAAACGATTTAAAAGTATGCTTTTAGAGAAATTAGCAGCGGTGTGTCGCCATGGAGTTAAAAGTTAAAAATATGTATATAAAATGGTAGATATACATTAAGTTGACAAAAACTTTTGTAGCATTATGTCATCATTCAAACTGTCCCACTGCTGGGCTCAGATCTCCTCATCACACTGGCCGAGTGCAGATATGCGAACTTTACATACTGAAAAACTTAGATGTGCAATGTTTCCTTCACCGAAGAAACTAATATTAATAGACGAATAACTTTTTATTAAATACAGTTGCACGCAAGATACGAACCCGGACCCCTAGTGCGGGGGATCGTTTATACAACATAGCTGTAACTTCTTTACAACTGACTAAAAATAAACTAAACGTTAGCGTTTTAAATTAATTTGGACGACAAGTGACCACTACTTATTGTTTTTGTTTCGTTATTGGCGAGACGGTTTCTCAGAGAGAACGATTTAGTTGTAGTGTTTGAGAAAAATTAGGAAGCCGTGTAAATGGTATTTGTGTGCATTGTAACATTAACCGGTTCCTCGTATTGTGTACGCTAATTTTATAATATCTGTGGATAGCTTGGTCATAAATTAATGGTATAAAAAAAGGTGTTGATCATACGAGGGACCTGATAGCGTTGATCATAGATAGATCGTTTCAGATGGGAACTTAGATGTAAATGTATAGATCAATGGTGGGCAATGTATTAGAAGTGGTGATATAAATATCAGGCTACCGTCACAATAAATAAAATAATAGAGGTCTGCCGCTGTGCGCGTCCCAGAGAAACTAATGGATATATTTAAATTAAGTTTAATTTCATAGATGCTTGGCACTTAGCTAAAAAAATATTGCGATATCTTCATCTATAGTCTATAGTAATATAATAAAGAAAGAGTGTGAATTTGGTGAGTTTTTGGTGTGTGCGGAAAATAAGCTCCGAAACCATGTCACCTATTTGAGAAATTCTTTTACCATTGAAAGGTACATTATTCCGGATTAACCCAAATGACGTCGAGGAGGGCCGTTGGTTTAATATAAAGTTAATTAAAGTGTTAAGAAAAATATAAGCGCTCCGGGGTCAGCGATGAGTGTAATTTTTGTTTTTTTCTTTTTTTCCTCAGTACATAAGTCGCGGGTATCACCATCAGTTTTAAATATAAACAGTGAACTGTTCTGAAACGGTCTGTTAAATGTCGTTATATATTTTTTTCAATACAAGTACCGTGTTCATAAAACGGATATCGAAATTTAAAACATCTAGATAAGATACTTCTTGTTCATCTGGTTGGTCTTTCTTTGAGCAAATGTCGCCGCCGCCCGTCAACGTCACAACACTAAAACCATCGTAGACATGCCACCGGCTACATACACTAACGGCGACATGTCACTTCGGTATATTTAATATTCAATAAATAAATCCACCCAAATTATTATCAGTCGTATTCGCACGACGACCGCCGGCCCAGCCAGTTTCCGAATATAACGACGGGGGAAAGGTCACGACCTGCATGCAACCTCACAACACAACCGACGTGTAATGTAGTGACAGGCTTCGTGTTAAGCAGCACAACGTTTGGTGCAGCTGGTGTACTGGCATCGAGATATAAATGGCATATTGATTAAATGTGTACACTTTAACGTACATTTAATTAGGCGTATCATGAATATGATAAATGTACATGTATTATAAACAGTTCGACAGAGCTATGATAGCCTAGTACATTGAAAAGCCATCAAGGGAGATATGGGCTCCGGTCCTGATCGTATCTATGAAATATATATAATTAGCGGTATAGACTATTATTGTAAAAAAGATCACTTCAACGAAACGGTAATCAAAATGATTACAGCACTAAAATATTCTAAGCACTTAAAAGGAATTAATCCGTAACTAAACAATACTAGTGACCGACCGTCCGATCCGATGGTCCGCAGTCGAATGCATCAATGCCTGCCGGTGTCCCAACTCGCCAGCTTGCGCTCCCCTCTCCGTCTCATACCACTATCACGCCACTCTGACTTCATAGCTACAGAGACGCCACCTAGGGCCTATTCTTCAGCTATTATTATTATGTTATATCAATAAATATAATGACTTAACAGGGCTCACTGAAAACCAGGCGATATAACACATACGAACGTAGGCTATAGGCTATATGCTAACCGTAGTTTAGTTGTAAAGTTTAGATTAATTACAATGTATAATGTTAGCTCGAAGTGTTACCTATGTCACTTTGTTTCTAAAAAAGTACCTACCACTATTTTGTATACCTAATATACTGTTCGTGTGTTGTGGCAAAAGGAATACATTTTTATTCTGTTCGATTCTATTCACATCTTCACAGGGGAACTTGCATAGGATTGACTTCTCCGCATTGGTCTCACAGTTTTGTGAAGTTTATTGGCTAGTATGTAGCCTAGGACGTTGAAAACTCAGTGTGAAGATTAACCTAACAAGTACAGCAGTTAAATAAGTGAGATAATTCAAGTTAGGCAACGATGAGAGCGATCGGATGTTGGCGTTCAAGAGTTACAAGAATGTCAGCGCTGTCATTTCAAAGGCGTTTCTTAACTCTAGATAGTTTTTTACTTGTTTTACGAAATGTCGTATTCCTGGCAGTTTAAACACATTCTCCAACAACGTTTCTCCATTTTCATCGCGTGTTCACTGTTTTGGTAGTGTTTATGTATAGAGAAATAAGAAGATCGATGAGAGGATGCATGAGAGAATGGAAATGCATTGTAGCTGTAGAGCTGCAATGGTAATAGGTCTAGACATTGATGGAGACAGGTAGAAATGTGTCGTGAAAAGGTCATTAATGGGCACAATATAATATTTTTCTATATATGATACCAGTACCAATATTTCCAAATACAATGTCAGTGTCCAGTGCAAAGCACTCGATTAGTTCTAATGTGCATCAATACAGAAACCTATACATGGCTACGTCCTTTGGTGCGTGGTGTGGTCTCGTTATCCTTTGCGTTTTAATTTATTTTTCCAGTATTGATCCGACCTTGCACCGGGCGCAATGCGTTATACGCAGTGCTGTATGCTTTCTAACGTTTCATAAATTTGTGCTGGAGAATTGAATGCGAGTTTATTTGATAAAACTAAAGGACAGACAGATAAAGGTTAATATTTGCGGTTAGAACTCTGAAGTTCATTTGTACACACCCATATAGGCTTATATCCAGTTCTGGTTCTAGATCGATGATTATTTATCAGGTCGTGGAGTGACCTAATGATCGACAAATTAGGCAATGCCATCGGTTCCCTCCTATGGCAGGTCGTCGGGCAATATTAAATCCGGAGGGTGATGGTATGGCGCTTCATTGCGTGAGGACCAACTAAATTAATATTAAAATTATCACGTTATTTGAATGCAACGTTAAGTGAGCTTAGTTATAACTTTCAATGCTCCCTTACTGATACCGCATCGCGTCGCTGCCGTCTCCGGTGGTGCGAACGTAGGTATATTGTAACATACTGTTATTTGTATTTCAGTTTAATGTGTTCAATTGTTTTCGAGTTAAACCCTTTTAATGACATAGACAGATAAAGCTGAAAATGAGATAGACACATTGCAAGTTACAGTTTCAGTACTGTAAGAAAATAATACAATATTATAATTCATTTGTTATAAATTTTTTAAGATACAGCTTCTCTATCTCTAGGTTTTTCTGTCTCAAGAGCTCAACATATCACGAATTCAACAAACCCTTTGTAGTCTTATTATTAGTAAGGATTAAACAGATAACAAAATTTTATTTGTAAAAATATTCACCTCATATATTCGTACCCCTTAAAGCTGGCTGCATTCTATATTGTTACCGTATCTACGTAAAACATCCTATATCTATGATTGTTACAATGTATTCGCAGACGATGTCTTCACTTTAATTCCACAACAGACGAGGAAATTAATATCCCCCGGTTGGCCCGCCCCGCAGCGCAGACTTGCGGGGCCAACTGCGACGAGCCGGCGTCTGCCCAGATGTCTCTGGTGATTTAATCGTTTGAAACTACGAGGATTAAGGGAAATAGTTAACATCATAGCTCCATCTCGAGACAAAGAAGATACGAGTAAATCTAAATTGGAAATCGCGGGGGAGGACTACTAATAGAGATTTAAATTGAATACATAGTAACAGGGATAGAGAAAATCGAATAACAATTTATTGTTATCGATTTAGAAGAAAATACAGATTCAAATAATTCTTTATGAACATTAATTTTAACAATATATACAGATGCAATAGACCAGAAAACAATCGGCACTCAGAACTTGGTAAAATAGTGCGTGAACGATCTATACAAATAAAAAAATTCTAATTGATCGCTTTCTGTACATGAATAATACATGAGAAAAACTATTATTACGGCCGTTTATTAGCGCAATGGAACACAAAACAGTAGTTGTTAGGATTTTCGTCAGTATGTCTGTGCGTTTGTTCGCGCTAATCTCAGAAACGGCTTTTAACCGATTTCATTACGGTTGTCACTAATGTATTGCAGTAAGCAGCACTTAATACTTAAAGTTTGTTTCGTTGCAATTCATTCATAAATAAAAAAGATATAAATTAATTTAAAATAATGAAGGTACAATTTGTTAGCGTAAGGCGAGTTTTTCCGAAGCGAAGCCTGCGCAGTTTGCTAGTATGCAATAAAATGTGTGTTGTTTTTGACAAATATTACAGTAACAATAAAGTGCTTGTGACAAATATTACAGTAACAGTAAAGTGCTTGTGACAAATATTACAGTAACAATAAAGTGTTTGTGACAAATATTACAGTAACAATAATCGTACGGGGGATTGAATAATATTGAAAATGTCATTCAAAAACTTTGTTCAATGAGCAGTAGGTGCCTATAGGAATTACCATTACATAAATTCAAATTAGACGAATGAGTTTTTGTATGTATTCGTTATAAAGCAAATAGGAATCAAACTAGAAGTTTGGAGTCATGATACGATCCTTCCAAATCAGACTTTTTGTCGACCCGATTATATACACCCGAATGAAAGCCGTTTGGTGTTTATTACTTTTCTGATCTTTTTTTTACCGAGTGAACTCAAACGCTTCCTGTTAGCATTGCTAGCATTTGGATTTTGGATATCAGGTTGGTCCGCGGTCAGAGGTTTTTGTGAGATCAACTTTTTGTTAAAAAGTCGCGTTACCATTCATATGCAGCACGGGGTTTCTATTGCTCTTATATTTCCAACAAAAAAAAATCTGACTCCGATTTTCTTACTTGAGAAAAAATTAATACCAAAAGTCTGAAACATCACTTAACACGACGGTAGGTACTGTCACTGGCAATTTATTCGACACGAATCGAACGCCGCTTGAATTATTCGGAGAGGTATTAGAATTGGAACACTGTGTGACCGAGCCTTGCTCTTTTCAATAACTATTCGAGAGTTCTAAAGAACACAACGTAATCCAACTCACCTTTGCGTTACGGTTCTCACAGGTCTTTTGACCTTTAATACTCGTGTCGTCGAGCCCTCGAATAAGTTATTTCGGTAGTACTGCATTGCAGGTTCCGTCGCTGCCATTCTGTTTAAGGTGTAGTAGCAAGGTGAGGCAATTATGATAATCGTTGCGTCAGCATTCGTGTTCATGTTGAGTTTTGGGAAATTAATATACATACCTCGCTCCGAACACTCCCCACCAATAAAATATACAACGTGTGTATTCCAGTTGGAATATCTTTCGATTAAAGTTTGATATGTGGGCAATCGTGGTGTAGTAATGTATATTTTAAAGTAGCAAACCGTCCTCGCTTCGCTTCAGAAAAACCACGCCTTACACTTAGAAATAGCACCTGAATTGTTTTAGATGAACATATGACTTTCTTATTTAGGGACGGCTTGAAATGAAACGAACATTAAATGTTAAGTCGCACCCTTAGAATGAAAGGGATTTAATTCAAAAATTGCAATTTATGGGAAATGACGAAGAAAGTTTTCAAAAATGTATGGTCTTGAGTAAACTTAAAGAGACTGATGTATTAGGTTTTTCCTTTTTCCCTTTCTCACTCATAATTCGGCCTCTTTTTCACCATGGGGTTTTAGAGTAGGCTTTTTTAAGTAAATTTATATTAAAATCTGGAATTTCAGGAATTTTGAGTTAAGTCACTTTCATTCTAAAGGTGCGAAGTGATGCTTACTGCAATCCATTAGTGAAAATCGTAACGAAATCGGTTAAAAGCCGTCTTATATGTCCCTCATGTATAGAAAGCGATCAGATCAAAAACTATTATATGTATAGACTGATTGTTCTTGAATGGTTGTGATGTCTAATGTGTGTATGTGCATATCAAAGCATCAAAATTAATTCTTGTGCGGCAGCGCTAAATGCACATAGATGACGTGATTACGACATTCTTAGCAGGTAAAACGTGCAAGCGATGTCATAAATATAATGTGGTATATAATAACTCTTGACAAATCATAGTAGGTCGTGACAAAATAACATTGTTCCCGTAGCTTTTGAAATAATAGCTAACTACTCGGAACGCGTGCCATCAGCGACGCACCGTCATGCCGATGCGTTCTGCACGATGAGACGTCCTCAACTATATCGCAATTGGAAAAGTAAAACCATTGTACGATTCGACTGGGCAGAAGACCTCATCTGCTAATTTCAACGTCAGCCTGTTATGTACAAATATATTGAATGAAAGCAATAATGGCATACGATTCCAGTCCTTATATTTAAATGTGACTTTGTAACCGCAGAGCGGGGGCACAAGGGCTGTAACCCAATTTGAGATTAATTATATTCTGTCCGTAGGCTGCATGTGTTTCGTACCGGTTTGTTTCTTCCACATAATAAAATGGCTTTAAAAATAAAACTACAATTTTTGTCCCAAATGGGACTGGACCAAATTACAATTCAACCCAAACACCTGAATTAAACTGTGCTCGCGATTTACTCGTTAACCTTGATTTAAAATATAAATTGAACTTGTCAAACCTGTTCATTTTACGTTACTTGACGTGTGCAGTACGTTAAAATTTAGTTCGGTTTTATATACCTAATGTTTATTCACGACTTAATCTCAGTGTAGTCCTGTATGATAAATACGTCGTTGTGTTCCACGATGTTATTGATCACAAAATTGTTTGATTTGCATGTCTGTATATGCCATCTGTTCTGGTATTTTGCCATGGTAGCAAGTCACTGGGAACGGCTGCACACATGGTTGAATTAATCCGAACGGTATCTTGTGGATTTATGAACATACGAATACAGTTTGGGTTATACTCGTATTTATATAGGTATGCGCATGAGCAAAGAACAATTTTCCGTCATGTTAGGTTATGTTAGATTAGGTTGCTGCCGGCTATGCCGGATTATTCTGTTTTGAGCATGTATGCATGCAAAACATGAAGAAAATTTCTATAAGCGTGATTCAAATAAACAGTAGAGCAATTTCTTATTATATTTATAGAAAAAAGTCGTCACATGGTGTTGTTGATTAAAATATGCAACATTAGTCGAGCCATTCATTTTTCGCTCCATTTAGTTTCTTTTGCCACGTTTTCTTCGTGAAATTTATGACAATCTCCAAAGATGTAAATGAAAGCGTTTGCAATAAATTGATTTATTTGATACTAGCGACCCGCCCCGACCTCGTTCGGGTTCAAAAATTAATAAATTATATACATGACACATAGTAAAAGAATTTTTCAAATAGTTGTCCTGGTTCCGGATATTACCTTTTGCATACACACAGACTTGGAATGTTTGCACTCTCTTTATAATATTGATGTAGATAATATTGTGACTAGAATAAACTTATAGTTACTCTGTAAATATAAAACGTCACCATATCGCGTACATTATAAGTATTCCACACTTTTCTTCGAATTTTTTTTTTGTTGCAATATTTGTCACATGTTTCAAAACCGTCAACAGTAAACGATATACTATTCCAAATTACAAATATTTTTAGAAATAATTTCAAATTCTCGGCGGTGATGCAAAACGTGTGAATGAGTTCCACAAACATAACTAAATCTCACCGCACTGCACAGTGTTGCAACGGAACGCTTTGAGTATGAATCGATTGGTCGCAAGCGGGATACGGTTGCGTTGCGCGCGGGGCGTTGTGTTCAGCGCGATGTGGCTCCACGTGGCCGGCACCAGCTGATCGCTGGAACCGTGTCCGTGGAAGCGCTTGTTGAAATATATCGTTCTAGGTTCCCTTTTCATTGTGATCGATGATGCACATAACTCGTAGCATGCTATTCGCGGTGACGTAATTAGGCGCTGTGTGCTTTTAAGGTTTGTGCATTTGATAAGTGCACATGGCTAGTGGTGTTTATTATTTGGCCGTGTTTGTTACAGTTGTTCGTATTATCGATCGTAGTGATTTTAGCTAAACCCCGTTCATAGAAAACTGTCGAGTCGATGTCAAGGGTTAGTTTATAATCACTTTATAAATGTGAACCTTAGACTTTGTTATCTAACTTTGAAGTGGTACATTAAAGGAACCACAGCGATGCGTTCACATGAGACGTACCATATAACGGGGTTCCCATATCCATTGGATGGTTGCTCAGAATGTTTTCTTTGATTGGAATCCCGCATATCGAATTTGTAGCTAAAAATGACGTGCTTAAGTTACAGAATAACTATATGATTAATTGATTTTGAATTTGAATTTGAATTACCCCGATAAAAAAGCCTTTCAGGTTATTCATTCGGATTAAAGAATGTTGGTACACGTAGTCGTGAGAATCGACCACGAAACATAATCATTTACAGGGTTTAATTGGACAAAAATGTGATCTTGACCGATTCACGTAGTGATGTTTAGATCCCTTATGGTTGTCGCCTTGACGTGAGTTGACGTAATGTGCGAGCATCTGAGTCAACAGTACTTTGTTCTCGGAACGAACATGCGGCGCCAGTGTCGATTCATCGGGCCCAATGTTTACTCGTATATATATAGGTACAACGGATAGGTTGTACCTTATCAAATAATTAGCGTGTAAAGAAAGCGGTTATCTGTGACAGCTGGAAATTTACAATATTTGTAAACGCCATCATTGTGTTCGTGTATATATCAGGGATGTTATGGAGCTCCGTAACCGGGACCGAAACAATGGGATATCCGAATAAACATTATATCCGAACCCGTAACCGAATCCAAAAAAGTTTCGGATAATTTCGGATAGCCGTCGATTCGAAATAAAATGCGCTATGACACATTTTCGCAGGGCGATATGATACTCCAGCCGCGTCGTTCTCATTTTAGACATTTTTTATTGGTTAATTTTTAAGGCTACATAACATCCCAAGTATATATGTATAAGACAAAATTAAAATTATGCTATGATGGTCTCCGGAAACCATATTTAGTTGTGTAATTGTGGAGACTTCCTATGCACCATCTTCTCTTTTTCTTACTCTATGACTACGATATGGTCAACAGTGATTGATGACACACATTTACAGACCACTCCGGTGTTTGTAAATCCACTGGTCCATTCCTAGCACGATATACGAATTTAAAATGTGACGCTTTTGGGACACATGTCACTTGCTAGTAGATATATGTCGTATTGCTCGGTTATGTAAATAAAATAGTTAACTTGGTGAATGAAAATGGATGTAACGAACTAGGTGATAACGATATGTGTGTAAATGTAATGTTATTTCGGGAACCGGACGCTTAAAACAAATTAATTGGGCTAACGAGACAGCATCGAGGCTCATCTTCGAATTTTGATTCTTCAGTGTATTTTTTATTTGTTGCTCTTACATGAATATTTTAATGGTGTTGAAGATCTATGAAGAAAATATGTATGTAAGATCCTCTCCTTTTACAGTACGCTATGTTGCGCGATTCCGATTCGGACTCATTGGAGCAAACGAGCGCGTCGTTCATCTGACGTTAAATGGTCACTAAAATCCAAGGGCACATTTAACCAACGGCAGAAACACAACCGTAGCGCTGATGAATGTAGTCGAACGGCTGTGAACACTTGTGTGACTGGTCGCAAAGCTGCAAAACTGAAACTAATCGCTTCACAGCGCGGCAGCTGTGATCTGCCCGCAAAATGCAGAAACAAAGATTGTAAATCAAATCTATACTACTATATAAATTTTTAGTGTCTCTCTGTCTGTACATTTGTTAATTTTGTCAAATTTCTTCATAAATATTAGTTTCATGATTCACTAACATCTATTAAACCATTTAGAAAATTTTTGCTTGTCTTTCTCTGGGTCCCGTTATATCTCAAGAACGGCTTGACCGTAGTGAGAACATGTGATTGCGCAGATGATGTGAGTGTATATAAAATATCAATAAACCTAATTATGTCTAATCAAGGTAACAAACATTAAATGTTGAATAATCATATATGTACAATCAATTAATAACCCGAACAAAGTCGGAGGAGGGCGCTAGAAAAATATATAGATTAATATAATTAAATCAATGAATTTGTCTTTCAATGTCTACTAGAAGAATATATAAATCGTTTATCTGCTTTACTAGTCTTTATATAATCCGACGCAGTAATTTGATTGAACGTACGAACCGAGCAAACGCTTTGTTTCCCGCTGGCGACATTATCGCGACAATGTGACAATCTCTTTACTATTCTGATGCACATCTAGCAGTACCGCTTCAGCATAGGTACACCAGTGAGTAAGTTGTATTGCGAAATATCTGCACGCACCTCGTGTTCCATTCCGCCCGTGTCCCTCGCGTCGGCACGCCGATCTCTATCGCGCCGGCGCCGCCGTCCGTTCATAATGTTTACAATCGCTACTGATTAAGCATGTTATTACTATCTCTCGACAAGAAGATTGGGTTGTTTTTATTTCTGAGAGATATTTTGTTGAAGATAGACAAACACACACACGCACGCACGCACACACACACGCACGCACGCACACACACACACACACGCACGCACACACACACACACGCTATCGTTCTTTTTACTGGAACGATGTTTTACATGCATGACCTTCGGATATTTATGCAGTGACGTTATTAGGTACAAGGTTTCTGGTTTCGGGTTGAAGGGGACCATTGATACTTTAAAATTAATGAGAGACATATTTTGGTACCTGCAATTTTAACCGTAGTTCTATATTAACAGAACTTTCATCACCATCTTCGTTATCATAAATCGGAAGTGTCCTATTGATGGACTCGGACTCCCAATGAGAGGCCCGAACCCAGAACGAAGGCTCAGTGCAGAATTGCAGAGTCCTTATACCTAACTTTATTTGTTATGGAGAATTCTTGTATGTTCTCTCACAATGTTTTTCTTCGCCGTAGCGAGTGGCAATTTATTTCTAATACGCATGTAATTAAAAAAAAAATTAGCGGCGCATGCAGAATTCCAATCTAGATCATCACCACCGGATCCTAACCACGACGATATCACTGGTTGTATGATATCAGTTATGAACATAAAAGTAATCTTTAATTCTATATTTGAAGTAACATAATTGGCAAGACGGTAGAATTTCCTTCGAAACCTCTCCATATTAAATTCTGCGCGACCGGCGACCGGGCAAGCTTTGATATGTCACCAGTATATATATAGCTAACGCGTACGCGATAAGCTGTTACCCTGTTACTTTCCATTAGTTGCACAAAGGGTCCTACCGTATTTGGATCGGCATAAGAAAGCGTCGTGAGCTAAGTGATTCAGGGTGGGCGCTTGGTGCCCGGCGGGCGGTCGGTCCCAGGAGGTGGACGAGCGATTTCTCGAGCCGCTAGCGGCTAGTTCGATGCAGCTTTGATTCCCCGAAGACGGGAAGGAAGTGGCCCGCGTGCAGCGCCTGCTTAATAGGCGGCCTGCGTTTATGGTGACGAGTGAGAGCGGGGCGGGTGAGCGAGGTGAGGTGTCTTTGTTGTCGCTGTTTAATAAGATTAGGATGTTTTAGTGATTGTAGACTTTGCTGCGGTGGCTCCTCGGCAATCTTCGTATTTTCCTGTGTACCAACACGTATGTTATCAGAACATGAACAATGAGGAGAGTCATTAATAAAAGAGAAACACTATAATTGTCTGTGATTGGCCACACGGAACGATGAAGTCATAAAAGTTATTCGTTTTTTTATTCCATATTTAAATCTACACTGAAATTTGACGATGTCGTAATCCATTGGCTAATGACTCTACTTACTGCACTAAAAATAAAGTAGGATTTCTTAATTGAAATTCTAAACTATTGCTACACCATGTCACAATTGTACATCGTACATACAATTCACGGTAACTAGGGAACCCACTACCAACTAGGTTACGGAGTCATTCCAATGTTCGATGATAATGAACGTGTGTAGTTTGTATTCAGTCCGCGCCGCTCGTCACCGTGCACGCACACATGTACGCGAGGCGCCTGCTGGCTGGTTATTTTGAGTGTGCTCCTTACTTACTGCACTATCTGCTATACTCGTTCGTTATAAGCTTGCATGCCACAGAACAGATATCTAGTAGAAATGACAGATATAAATAACGGCACAGACTAGATAATTGACATTTTGCTGGACAAAATTTGAAAACGTTGTTCGCATAGGTACATACAAAGTTTTCGGATTATATTATCGCAAGGGAAATATCACATCGTCTATACGCCCCGTTCTTTTTATTCTAGTTCGTAGCTAGTATTGTATTGTTATGTGCTTGTTGCCATCGCCTGTAACTGTACTGATAGTTAAAGGAAATCGAAGAAATATTTGCAATATTAAAGTCTGAAGCAATTATCACTACTACTAACATTAATATAACAGTACTGGTATTTTCTGGACGAAATACTTTGATGGAAATAATGTTTTAAAAAAGTGTTTATTTTTTTTTTAATAATAAATTTGATATTTTCTTCGGTAATGTCGATAATGCAACGCCAATATTGTAAGAGAACTCATTTTATATATTGAAAAAAAAATCTTAATAATGCGAAAACCATTTCTATTCCATATTGCATCTATCTGCCTGTTGTGTCTTACTACAGGCGAGTGCAACCACAGCAGGGTGTTTGTTTTTTTCTGTTATCTGTGCTTCAATGGGCGCTATTAATAAACACATTTATTGTTGGGAACGGTCGGTCGCGCGTTCCGAGGGCGCTTTCAATAGCCGACCCCGCCTTCGTGTCTATAAGGTGACTACGGCTGCTGGTTCCAGTTTTACTGTTTTCCATACTGAGCTACCGCCTGTGATTGTGTCGCGGTCTGGTGAACTTTCGTTTAGAATTTGTATAGATTCAAACGATATAGTAAATGTAATGTAAGAAAAATATATTAACGGTAAAGTTTATTTAACGAAACATTTTTATAATGCATGCATATTTCTTAATTGATTTATGTTCTCTATTTACTTATTCATTCTCAGTTGTGTATACGTAGCCTTAATATTATAACGCCTCTGGCGATATTATTTGTTCCAGAATATTTGTATTCTCTGGGCATTTAACGGTACATGGGATTTTATAACTAAAAACTCTGTTCAACAATCTTGAGATGCGTATGACCTTGACGCGTCCTACTACGAGATCTTGCATGATTGCACCAGTGTGCTTCGCTGTCGTAGTGACGCATGGGTTCGTTCCGGGCGTTCGTGGGTTTCACGATTCAACCTTCCTTTGAGTTCTACAGATCGAGGCCACGGTCATCATCCCAGGGTTTTAGAATTGATTAAAAACCTCGACCATGAACGTTCACAACCCCCTAGTACATTCCAACTAACTTTATTACATATAAACTTATTATTTATCCATTCTATTTATAAAACGTTTTAAGGCCACTGAAATTTCCTATTGATCGAGCTACTGATCGATGTCCGCTTATTTTAAATTAGTGTATGAGTTTTCAGTACAGGATACATAAAAACAATTCTGGTATGGCGTGCTAACGAAAAAGTTCCTGATGACGAAAATCCGTTCATGAGCAAAATATATGAATATAAGGGTAACAACATTTTTCATACACATCACCTTAAATCTCATTCAATCCTGGTATAACTCGTCAGTAATATATCATCGTGTGTTCCACAACTTTCTTTGCATTGTGAAAATACACGAGAAAAAAAGTTAGAAACAAAACTTAGAAAACGTCATTGAAATCTATCCAGTAATATTACTGTGATGCGCGCACATTATGAAGTATAATTTCAGAAATATGATGGATTTCAAAAACTTTAAAATGTCACACGTATCCTTAAGTTTTGTTTTACAACGATCTATGTCTTTTGTTCCCCGGCAGCTATTTGCGAGGCACATTTGTAGCGCGGTGCTTCCGTGCCGGTGGTCGCTGAAAGTGTTGTTCGCGCTTTCTTTGTTGTGCCTTGCAAACATAAAAACTGGGTGACGTCGCTTTTGTGATACCGCATCCAAAGTGGACGTGGGTGTGTGTGTGTGTATCACGGTGTCGACGTGACGAACATTGGGCAATTGGTTTTGTTGCAAATTGTAGTCAAAGAATAGATGTTTGCGACGTTAGTACTGAATGGAAGGCGCGCTGATACGACTAGTTATTTGCGTCCGTGGATGTTACGAATGTCAACGCGATATTGCGCAAAGTTAACGGAAACACGATAGCACCAGTTTGAATGATGTTTCCCGTTTGTGTAATCGCTTTGTTATGCGTGTCAATATGTACTAGTATGCGCACTCTATACATATATTCATCATGTAAAGTCAGTAAGAATAAATGTTGGTGAAACCGAAAGTGTGATTTAAGGGCTATCGATGTTTTTTTGTTTATAGGTTATTAGCAACGAAATTTTTCATAATATATGTATATAAACATGATCATCATCACGACCCATATTGTCCCACCGCTGGGTTCGGGACTGCTCTCGTAATGAGAGGGGTTAAGCTATACTGCCTAAGTGCGGATTGGCAGACTTCACATTCCTCGTGAGAACATTATGTGGAACTCTTAGGTGTGCAGGTTTCCTCATGATGTTTACCTTTACCAAGGCAAGTGTTTACAACAGGATTTAGAATAGAATAGAATAGAAGATATTTATTCAGTTTAATACTTAATATCTATTACAAAGTTAATCTTAAGTATTATGTTAGACACACTAGTCTATTTTATAAAATTATAGGAACAAAACATCTTAGTCTTAAATTGTGTGTTAGCTAAACACCAAATAGATTTTTTTTTTCTAGGAGTTGAACTCGACTCTTCCGTGCGGGAAACCTACGTTCAAACTGTTAGTCTATCACAACTATCGGGAATTATTTATTGTGTTCTTTTTCTCGCATGAGAAATTGACCGCACAAAAAACAAAGAACAGAGAAATAAATATTGTCCGTCACGTAATAGTCACATACAGCACACACTCACACACACAAAAAAAAAACACAAGCCGGGAATTGAACTCGAGCTCGTTCGCATGGTACTAAACTACGTACTGGATCATAAAAACTTGTTAAATTGCACCTACAAGGTTATAATCAATCTCACGACATACTCATCAGAAGCAATAGTTAGTTGAGAGCAATTAAGAAGTGCATTTAACCGCTGCGGAAGCAATCGAGATTGTATTTGTTTTAATGACACGGCACATCGGTAACCGAGAGTTGCGATTAGCTTAACGTTGATGACCGGCTTACGTCGCGGCGTCCATCAGATTCAGTCGTGCTTTCTCATGAGGAAATTTTTGTCCGGCGATCGTCCGTTTTGTTTCCGCGAACTCATGGTACATTTGCATTGCTCGTTTTGCCTGTACTCGACTGCAGGTCGTTTACAGGTTAGGTCCGGCCGGTGTAAGTTGTATTCGGCTGCCATTCGGTCGTAACTCGTTTACGATTCTCGATTAGTGCAAGTCGTTGCAGTCGGCCGGCCGGGCCAGACATTTATGTGACAGATAAATGATGTTTGTTCTCGGGTCATGGGTGTTTGTGATGTGACAATTGTGTATGTCCATGCGACCCGCAACACAGGGAATCCTAATGCGGGGGTGTGAGTGTGTAAACGTTTAACGTTTTAATGTTTGAATGAATCGCGTCTAGTATTATTATAGGTTTAAAGTTGGCGTGTTCGTTCCGTCTACTTAAAGTTAACTGGCTGTCAAGGTATGAAAAAAAAAAGATCGAATTTAAAATTAGATCATTGCGGATTGTACAGTTTTTGTATGATACGGGTGTTTACAATGCACGTTTTAAGCCAATGCGACGCGGTTTTGTTTTTCTGATGTCATGTACAGGGTGTTGGTTTTTATTTTATAGCACATAAAGAGAAGAGATATTATTACCTCATGGTAAATTGTCACTACTGCCTATGACATCTGTATCACCAAAGATCATCACCGATACGTTGACGATCACGAAGTAAACAGGGAACACATTGTGCTCTCCCCTTTAGCCGAACCACGATAAAACATTTGATCCAATTTTAGAAGGAGGATGGTCGCTAGGTGTCATGGCATAAAATACAAATATCGGGAGTGCCCGTATCGTACTGCACATGCAAACTATAGTATCTTACAGTTAGGTAATTATGACAGCTTCAACTAGAAACAAATTTACCTGACGGGAGTATACCTATATTATATTTTTTTCCCACCTGCATATGTAATAAGCTTCACATCCGACAAGAATATTTACACAGTATTCCACCATGAACTGATGACAGTACTCATATTACTCTTCACTGATGGCTTAACTTGAGCACGTGCGGTCTCTCCTGCGTCTGCACTCGAGACAAAGTTATGCCATCAAAGAGTTTTACCCTCTGGCGTTAAAAACTTAATGGTAGCAACTGTAGGAAGGGTGACGGTCGTTAGTGATTGGATAATACATCTGAAATAAGAATTGTATACTCTTGCCAGAGTAATAATTAATTACCTGTTATGGGGTTTTGAATTATAGTTTTTTTTTTTTTTAAACGTTTACACACTCACACCCCCGCACTAGGATTCCCTGTGTTGCGGGTGGCATGGACATACACAATTATCGCATCACAAACACCCATGACCCGAGAACAAACATTTATCTGTCACATAAATATCTGCCCCGGCCGGGAATCGAACCCGGGACCCCACACTCGGCAGGCGGGGTCACTACCCACTGGGCTACGGGGTCGTCAAATCGTTATCATGCTTGGCAAAGATTGTGAAATGCTAATGTTAAATTAGTGGATGATAGCTCGGATTTCAATGATTTCGAAGCATAGTTGGTATTAAACGAGATACCGAGGGAACTATCCCGAATTTGATCACCGGCCGGAATAGACATGTGTGTGGTTGGATAAACCTTTTGTTTGTGTGTCCGTTCGAGACAAAGAAATCACTGGTGTTGTGGCGTATGTGGCTGTTTCTTATTATTCTAATATATTTAAAAAAAAAACAATATTAAACAACTAAAACAAGTATAACATGCTCAGATGTTGTAAAATTACGACAGTCGATATTAAATCTGGTCCGGCCTGTTCTTAATATCCATATGGAAGGATCGTAAACATTTATACAAGAAAGACGCCGAAACTAGCTTCGGATCATTTCCCCCCTGACACTAAACCCGTTCCACTGAACCCTTATAAGTTGACTTGCAATGCGAATGGCGTTTTATCGTTTCCTCAGGTTTAATTGCGGTCACCTTTGATAATACCGCCCACGATGTGGGTCAGCCTTCACTGGCCGCTATGATTGCGAGGTCGTGCCAGTGCGCTTTGATACGTTATCGTGGGCTCAGCCAAAATGTTTCGTTAGCGTTCAACATACGATCGAGGATAACACATTCAAAGTGTTTATTTAACTATTTGTTATTTCATAAGGTCTATGTATATGCAATGACATAGAAATTATTATGGTCATTATAATTTAATTGCTATTGAGCAAATTTGGTGTCATTCGACAATGTGGACCATGGGAATCATGGAAATGAAACAAAATGCATGTCGCTAAGGTTTCTATTACGGCCTGTCAAACTACCACCGTCTTTATTGAAGCAACCGTGAAAAGTGCGTGTTTGGTATTCAGGCTAGTAAGCTCATCGAATCTTGCTTTTTACCTCGTCGGTGACTCTTTGATATCACTTACAAGTATGTTCATGGTCAGTATGGACCATTTACCACCAGATGGTACGTCTGTTCGATTGTCATTTTTATGTAATTGTTTGTTAATTTTTTTTTATTCAGTTAACACTTTTGTTTGGACTGATAGTACAGCGTCCAAAATTTAATTAATAAATAAGTCTTTAACCTTAGATGTCATAACACAAAAACCGTTCAATGTCCAAAATACAAGTGGCGCCAGCATTCGCCGGCCGCCCCGGGGTGACCGGTGACCCAGTTAAGTACGAAGCGCTATTTCATTATCATCCTTTTTTATACACTTGTTCGTCCACAACCCACCACCGCTCGCATGACTCGCGTGAATGTCAACTAGACGACAGCTCTCTTCTTGATTTATGACCGTGTGCTGTTTGTTACATCGCATTTTGTTTGGATCACTTCATTTGCAAGAGGGCTGGTACGGGCGAGGTTGCAGGTATTTTGACCATGAAAAATGAACTTGCGCACATTCGCACAACTTAGTTCTCACACATATATAAGACATCACGTTCATCGTCGAGGCGAAAATCTTGCCTGGGTGCTCCTTATTCGGTAGAGTTTTTTTTAGAAGCTGACATGCTCACTCTCGCACTAAGATTACCTGTGTCTTAGATGGCTTGGACATACGCAGACATCACATAATGATACCGACGCGCGCAGAACAATCAATTATGTGTTATATTTGCCCCGACCGGGAGTCGAACCCAGGCTACAGGTACAAAGTTGTCAAGATTTACGAGTATCATTATTTTTACGTTCGTTTACTTTTCATTTGTAATTCGAAATCTTTTCTCAATGGATTTAATACTAAAATATTACGACGCGTACAAAATACGTACAAAAATAAAGATGGTATGGAGTTGTTAATAAAGTGACGTACTGTGACTTAGCGGTAATTCTGAAATATCGCAAATCATAACTGATTCCACAGTGACGTCATTATAATGATAATAATAATGTTCTTATCCTTCCCTTTCCTAAGGTACATTTATCGTAACTCGTTTAAAATGGTTAAATTAACCGTAACACTACTATTTATAATACTAATACTAGTTATTATAGTAACCATCCGCGGAATCAATTTGTGAGTTTGACAAGACAGTGAGATTATAGAATCATTAGGCGATCGTTGGCGTAAGAGTTATCTTATTTCGTATACAACCTTTGAACTGGTCTATGCATGTCCCGGTATATACCGTTACATAGGACATTTACCGATTAGCCGATACACGATCCGTTCATTTACCGTGTATTGTGGTTGAAGCTAGACAACGGCGTGGAAAAGCTTGTAAAATGTCAAGGCACGCCGGATTGTGAACCCTGCTCGTATATTTATATAACTTCATTTTAAGAAACTAGTAACAACAGTCAGTTATGTGGTGCGACCATTGAGCCGGAACAATATGGTAAGGCCATTCATACTGAAGACCAGTGACCGTGGCTTGCGCCGACATTGACGTACGTACGAAATACATTTCACTTTAATAGGCGATGACTAAGATAGATATTACATGTTACAATATATACTCTTGTAATCTATATTAATACTTCAAAGAGAGAGAGAGAGTGAATTTTGTGAGTTTGCCTATATGTTTCAAAGGAATATTATATATATATATAAACTTTGTTGCAGCAATAATTTAATAGTTTTTAATACTCTGGTTTGTTATCGGTTATGTTCACGGTAATATATAGTAAATTAGTAATTCAAACTCTTTTACTGCTAAAAGCTATTGCTTTCAACAAATAATACTCGCACGCGTAATTCAGTATATTTTTTATAAAATTCATGTTGACATCGATTTATCGTTCAAATGGTCGGTTTTCGTAGTTTCATAAATTAGAATCATATTAATTTGTTCCCATACCTACCGAGGTGTGTAAACATTATTTACAAACATCTTAACAAAACTTTCATCTTAATTATTATCGTATACACCGCGGGCCGATATCTATTCTTCACGATGAAAAGTACCCGAGGTCAACCGGGGCAACCCATATTATTTATAATAAATGTCTTAATCTGTCGAGTAGTTATTGCATGATGCATGTAACAGATAAAAATTTCGGGAAATAAATATTGACCACTA